>JAHWFP010070084.1:0-10187 GCA_023313725.1 Lithobius niger | reverse complement strand
AAAAGTAAACCTTGCAAAGTAAAACCTTAAAAACCTTGTAAAAGTAATAGTAAACCTTGCAAAGTAAAACCTTAAAACTTTGTAAAAGTAAACCTTGTAAAAGTAAACCTTGTAAAAGTAAATCTTGCAAAGTAAAACCTTAAAGACCTTGTAAAAGTAAACCTTGTAAAAGTAGAAGTAAACCTTGCAAAGTAAAACCTTAAAACCTTGTAAAAGTAGAAGTAAACCTTGCAGAGTAAAACCATGGTACTAGTGTTTTTATTACTGCTAGTCTGAGGCTTTAAAGCCTTATTTTTATGACAATTGCCTTTTTTCCGCAAACGTTGCTTATCCTTCTTACCTGGGAGGTATGTAAGAGGTACCTTATGGCACCCTATACTCGATCCCTTTATCTTATAATGAGAATAAATTTATTATTATTATTATTAAATCGCTGTAAATAAGCCAATCATACACTGGAAATAACGAAGTAGTGTAAGTCACCTTTATGCACTTATGTTTCGTCGGAGTGGCATGACCCGGTGTGGTAACCCAATTCGTCCCCAGATCACTGACACAGCGCCTTTATCACTACGGCCAACCCTTACGGCCATTTACAGCGATTGGTGTGTATTTATTTAATCCTTCGTTGAGCCGTTGTTTTTATTCGTATTCCTTCTCCATTGCCTATGGCCACAAGCATTCACGGTCGAATGGAGCCCTGGTCACTGCTGTGACCTTAATAACGGGGAATAATAAAGTTCAGTGACTGATCTTTATGCCAGTGGAGGAGTGGGCGTAGTGATAAAGGCGCTATGTCTGTGATCTGGGGACGAATTGGGTTGCCATTTCGAATCCCGGTAATGCTACTCCGACGAAACGTAAGTGCGTAAAGGTGGCTTACTGTACTTCGTTATTGCTAGTGTAGGATTTTCGCTGTTTGACTTGTTTTCCTCTTTGATTTAAAACTTAAAACCTTGTTTTGCGATTGTGGATAGCTACCTGTGCTCTTAGAGGGCAGCAAGGCTCTTTGGGGATTTTCTGATCATTCTGTACACCAGGGAAAAATCACTTCCCTTATTTGGCCTCATATGACTGCAGGTAGATTCAAAAACCAGAACGGGCTACACGTGGGCACTCTACAGTAGCACCTCTTTCACATCATCCGACCGTGGTCGGTCGTTGGACTCAATCCGACATTCACTACGCCTGTAGCCGATGACTGACCACTCGGCTATGCCTGCTCACGTCGTTCCGAGTCAGTAGGCATCCTAAAAAAGTTTGCGCTTAGCGCGTTACAGTTTAGCAAGCACCACCAAGTTTACACTACGCGTTGGGACTTAACACGCGGCACTAAATTGTGCGCAGCGTATTTTCAGTCCGGCAGGAATTTTATGATCGGCTACGTCTTCCTGGAGAGGGTTGCTTTAATCGGCGGCCGCCATTGATTTTGTGACTATTTTGGATATCAACAAGGCACTCTGCTACCAAAAACATACAATCGATTATTTGTGTCCATTGTGGGGCGAACTCAATATAGGCTGCGGACACTGTAAGCCGTAAGGCAAAATAACTGCCGAAGTCTGCTGATGTTGTGAAAGAGCTGTAGAGTGCCAACATACTATAGATTTCACGACTTCTGTAACAATCCCTCAAATCAAGCTAAGTTTGAGAGTTTTGAATCGTTGCGAAAAGGTGATGAAGGCATTCAGGTTTATTGTGGAGACTATTAAAAACTAGCCATACCTTTAGCTTAGCTCACTCAACTGGCGTCGCTCCATACTTCGTGTAATTTATTCGATTCAGAGAACGTTATAAAATCGATGCAATGATTCAGAATGCAAGCTAATTGGCAGTTGTTGATGACAGTTGGTTCAGCAGATTCTTTAGAATGTACAGTAAAAAGGGTTGGTTTTACGTTGAAAGGTTAACTTATACCAAGATAATGAATTTTAGCCATTTCACCAGATGGCATAACTGTTCGTTTCCGGCTCTGCTTCACAACTTTGCCGAAAATGTTCCTGGGAACGATACTAAACCTTCACATTTGGTAGAGAGCTTTAGTATTTTTTTTTTCGTTATTTTTATATATGTTATCAATTTTTTCGGCATTACTGGCTATTGTCTATAATAATCGTAAATTTGAAGAAAAAAAACCTTGAAAGTGGTTTCATTTTCAAGGAAGCGCTTCGAGAGTTTGATGAGAAAGCAATGCTACGAACGATTTTGAATGTTCAGTGGAACTCTCAGTTTTGAACATACTTTCATTACTTTAAAAAAAATGTATCATGTATGTTTGGAATCTTCCTGTGTTCCATGCTCTTTGATGCCAAGCTAATTCGAAGAATTATAATTTGTAGAAAACAGGGGCAAAGCAGTTTTTTGCTTTTCACTCAACAGCGAGTAGCTATAATGCAACCACCCCCCCCCCCAGACAAAAAAGTTAAAAAGAATCTTTAATTTTACAGTCAGAAACACGGCAGTTTTTGAAAAAAAAATCCTAGATATAATGAGGCAACAGAATGAGTAGTGTGCTTATTAATACCTTGATTTTATGATTTACTGTGGTTTAATCTTTAAATAATCTCATGCATTATTATTATTTTTTTTTTTAGCTTTAAACGCCTCTCGACCCAGATGTCGTTTTTGTTCCCACGACGCCAGCTGGTGAGAATACTCGGGGCTGGGCGGTAATAACTTGCTTCGCTCGCTCAATCCACGCACTTTTGTGCGCCCCGAACCTTTTAAAACTTACGGGGCTACTTGTTCCGTGCGTCCAATCAGCTGAAGCCAACCAATTTTGAAATCTCTATGTCGAGTTGCTGATTCAGAAGCTGTATGGAGGAGAGCCCTTAAAGGGCTAGACGGCGTCTACGTGATAATATTACCGCATAATTCATGGCTCTCGTTCGAAGTCATGCGGAATTGTGGAGCGACTGGTCGCAACTATTTCCTGGGATAACACTTAATTGGTGTAAAATTGGTTTTAACTTAATGGGTGCAAAAAATATCTCTTGCGCTATAACGATTAATCCAGGCATATGGCAATTTCTCGTTAAAGACCGTTAGGGCACGTTTACGCAACCACTCGCTTTTGCATTCTCGCAGCTAGAAGCTAAAAATCACCTCAAATTCCAACATGGCGGCGGTTTTATGTCTGCCGCCTCGCAACGAAAACAGCAAATAACGTGAGTTCAGAAGCGTTTGGGAAAATTGTTTCGTCATGGGGAATTCTTTATATTATTGGCACGGATTATAAGACTGCAAGCATTTACTCAAACGATGTCGGATTTAGCTAATCCATTTAACGTTGTTACCATGGCAATGTCACCTTTGCCATCGCGATTGAGTTCTAGCTGCGAGAATGCAAAGGCGAGTGGCTGCGTGAACGCGCCCTTAGGGCACGTTTAGGCCGGGTTTACGCAACGACTCGCCTTTGCATTCTCGCAGCTAGAATTCAATCGCGATGGAAAAGGTGTCGTTGTCATGGCAACAACGCCTCCTGGATTAGCTAAATCCGACATCGTTTGAACAAATGTTTGCAGTCTTGTAATTTGTGACACTAAGATAAAGAATTCCTCCTAACGAAACAATTTTCCCAATAGCTTCTAAACTCACTTATTGACTTGTTTCGTTTCGAGCTGGCAGAGCTAAAACAGCCGCCATGTTGGAATTTCTAGCTTCTAGCCGCGAGATTGCAAAGGTGAGTCGTTGCGTAAACGCTCCCTTACGCAACCACTCGCTTTTGCATTCTCGCAGCTAGAAGCTAGAAATCACCTCAAATTCCAACATGGTGGCAGTTTTATGTCTGCCGCCTCGCAACGAAAACAGCAAATAACTTGAGTTCAGAAGCGTTTGGGAAAATTGTTTCGTCATGAGGAATTCTTTATATTATTGGCACGGATTATAAGACTACAAGTATTTATTCAAATGATGTCGGATTTAGCTAATCCATTTTGCGTTGTTACCATGGCAATGTCACCTTTGCTATCGCGATTGAGTTCTAGCTGCGAGAATGCAAAGGCGATTCGCTGAGTAAACGCGCCTTTAAACTTTGAACTTTAACTTAATTATGTAAGTCAGGACGCCTTGATAAAAATACTCAGTTCCAAAGTACAAAAAGCAGTGCATTAAAATAGTAATAACAATAAAAAGAGGTTGTACAATTAATTCATTAATTCTCGTAGTTTCACAATTTTCAATTTTCATTATTTTCATAATTTCGTAGTTTCATAGTTCTCACGTCACCAGGAATTAGAACAACCTAGTCACATACTCAGTTACAATATAAATCTAAATATTTGTGTTTATAAAGATGCATGGTCGAATCAGTCCAATTGCACAATTTTACACCTCCAGCAATTTATAATTTAAGGAAAATTGGAAATTACCTAACAGAGAAAATCATACACTAGACAAAGCGTAGTTTAGCCACCTTTATGCACTTACGTTTCGTCGGAGTGGCATGACCCAGATTCGAACCGGCTATCCAGTTCGCCCCCAGATCACTTGCATAGCGTCTTAATTGCAAGTGAGCTGGGGGCGAAGTGATCTGGGGGCGAATCTGGGGGCAAGAAACTGTCTAGCGATTTATAACACAGTTTCTTGTATAAAAAAAAACTATTGTTATTTACAAGTGTCTGGCAGTTGGTGCTCTAGTTATATAGGTAGAAAGTAGTGAGATAGATGGTGTAAATGGAGGTGGGAAGGGCATGCCAAAATTGGCAGAAGGCAGGAGATAAAAGTATGCTGTGCACATTCATGAACGAACGTGAAGCAGGGTACGAGATGGCTTTTTCAAGCGAAGGTCGATTGGGGTAGAAATCGTGCGTCGTGCTGGAAATTTTGATCAGAAAATTGACACCTTTTTCAACATTATTTGCTAAAATAAAATGTTGGCGATGTTGAATCAACTGGGCTGACGGCATATAACTTTTTTTACACGGACATTCCAGATCCCAAAAAAATTATAAAGATTTTCAATTTTTCTTATTTTTCCAAATTACGTGCCTCGCTCGCGCTACCACGCTCGCTGCGGATGGTACACTCGTAACCAAAAACTTATCCGGCCAACCAAAACCTGGCCGGCCAAAAACCTCGTCCGGCTGACGATCCGTAAGACGTTTCGGATCCGTCCTGTCCGTGTAAAACAAAAAAAACCATTAGCAGCCTGGAGCCAGGAAAATGAAGTCCACAGCTTCTCTCCCAGACGAACTTGTAACAAGGGATATAATATGAAGCGAGTTACAGCATGGACACTCCCACGTCCTACGTACGTGTACGCATTCATAAACTCATGCTGGTACATCCTGTTTGACGCCAAATATTTTGAGGTTTTAGTTTTATTTTTTTTTGGGGGGGGGGGGAAACCTAGTGTCTAAATGTATTTTTGAAACCAAGTTTCCCGCGACGGTAAACATTTACTCAAACGTTGACGTCAAGCAGAGGTTTCAGGGCAGTTTTACGCCTATTTTAGATTGAGATAATCTTACCGCAATTAAAAATAGGCCTACTAGAAGCGTTATCTTTCTCAACTTCGTAGGGGGCCTTATACCGGAAACGTACGAGTACAAACACGAACACAAACTACTCGTACGTTTTTAATGATGTAACTCCGGTATGGCTAACCTATGGCACGCGTGCCAAAGGTGGCACGCAGGGGTAATTCTAGTGGCACGCGATCTTTTCGAAAAAGTGCACTATGACGAAAATTTCCCTTACAAATATACGCACGTGCAAGAATTTACGGCAAAGCAGCTTTAACTTTCTTTCCTCCCCTTCTCTTTTTCTCCTAACGAACAATGGGAGCAGTCCAATGCAGATGTGACGTATGGCTTGAGTGACATAGGAGACTCGACTCATGGCAATGTTAGAATTATATTGATGGCATGTGGTATATATAGCAAATAGGCTGCAAGAAAAATACTATCAAACTCAGATCAACTTATATTTCAATGAGGAGCAAGAACAGAAGTCGCACTGGTGTGGCACACGCTGCATGATTTTTAAGCTAATTATTGTTTTATTGGCACGTATGTAGAAAAAGGTTGGCCATCCCTGATGTAGAGTCAAGATATTGTTTGCTTTTGATTTTTTTTTCTGCCACTGGTACCGTTCGTTGTCTAAACAACCACGCTACTACGTTTCCCGTTGGATAAACACTAATGAAGAGAACAGAAACTACCATAAGATAAACATGCAAACTCCCGGACACTGCGGTGTGAAGCTCAACATTCTTTCTAAAAGGTGTAAAACGCACTGAATGCAATCAGTAAAATCAGGAGTTTCAAGCTTTTGCTGTACACCCAGCCATAGCCATGGCGCCAGAAGGAGAGAGAGGGTCAATTTTGCTAGGTTAATCCCATCGGAAATTCTTAGGTTCTTTTACATGCCACAATCGACATGAGCACGAGTCATCACAGGGCCCTTCTCTTCCCGGAAATTCCAGTGGTGGCTGAGGCCGGACTCGAAGCCGGGACGTCTGGCGCATAAGATGGTCATGCTAACCATCACCCCACCTTACCCCACTCAGGAGCAAATCAGGAGCGGTATAAATCAGGGTCCGTTTGTTTTGACAGGTGTGTGTCCCACGTTAATTTTTTCCCCATGTCTTCTCTTGCTCTGGGCCACGATCCCATACGGCCAGTCCTAATTATTTCATGGCTGGCTGGCCTGTTGACTCTTTACGCTGTAGGTTCTTCCGTAATAAATACGTGTGATAAACATATCACTCGTAGTATTACCAATCAAATCCCTTCTGGTGCACAGCATCGTTGAAATGACCTTTTGGTAAGGAACGAGTTTCGTTTCATCAGCTAAGGCAGACGGACATGGGTGGAAATTTGAGTTATTCCCGCCTTGCCGACTCCACTGCAACTGTGTACGAGCCGAAAGTTGACGTCACGTACATAAAAATGAAATTCTTTGGTAATAATTAGTGTCGTCAAATGAATCTCATCCCATTCTTTGGTTACAAAAAAAAATCTCTT
This sequence comes from Lithobius niger, assembly GCA_023313725.1. Lineage (NCBI taxonomy): Eukaryota > Metazoa > Arthropoda > Chilopoda > Lithobiomorpha > Lithobiidae > Lithobius > Lithobius niger. The sequence continues at coordinate 3,219 of JAHWFP010070084.1, read as the reverse complement.
TTCTTTACCAAAAATGAGATGCTGTGGTAAAAATGAGATTCTAGTAATGCTGAATGAACTGACCGGCCTAGAGCAGCTTTTTCCCAAAAAACGGCCACGTTACAAGAGTTACATGAATGCATTTACAAGCTTCTTTGTTAAAGGGATACACCTCCCAGCGCCATTTTTCTCGATCCTCCACATCAAGTACGTCCCCAAAAGTCTATTTGCTTACCGTTAGTCTTTCCCTAGCTAAAAATCCTATTTTAAATGTGGCGTCTAGGAGATTTTCTGTTCAATATAATAGAACTTTATTTACGAACGACCCGTAAGTATACATGATGTTTTGCACGCTTACAATAACCATGACGTTTCATCTCTGTGTGTTGTGTACTAATTTGCTAATAATTACCATGAGATCAAAAATCTAAAAGCGTAATAAGGTAAAAATTAAAATTAATTCCAATAGCTCGCCGAAGCTAAATTATAAGACACTAGCCCAGAAAATTATAAATTGTGATGTTAAAATACGAGAATCATTCCGGTTTGTGACGACACGATTAATGCGTTCATGCTGGTTCGTCTATTAGGCATAATTTCAAATGAGACAGTAACTATGTTCTTCGCTGCCAAGAACGCAGCTACTATCTCAGATGACCTTAATGTTCGTATGTGCGCGGAAGGCGATCAGCGCGAACTGTTATAAGGCAGGCAGAATGTTACACGGCATGCCGGGTGTCCCTTTAAGAGGTTAAGCCGAAATAATGCACAAATAAATACACAAACATGCGACATTTTGAAGCTCATCGTGCTTCGGTTTAACCTCTTAACATCACAAGTATAAAAGAAAAGTCTTGAATCGATATATCGTTTCGAAGATTATTGGGCTTCGTCATCAAGCATAAAAATAAGTCCAGTCTTCTTAGGTCATAATGAAAAAATTTGAAAAGTCCGTAGAAAGTTAACAAGTCAAAGCAACAAGTTAGGTGTACATTTTAACAAATGAAAATATTTGAACTTAGCACATAACAGAAACTGCCAATAGGAAACCTCACTACCCCTTCGAAAATGCAGGTTGGACTTTAATTTTATCATGACCTTGTTGTTTTTACGCTTGATAATGGAACACAAAAACATTCGAAACTGTATAGATTCAAGAATTTTTTTACTTTTGATTTTAAGGGGTCTTAAAGGCGCCTGTTCACCATTCCGATAGCATTGCCATATTCTAAACACAGCATCCAAGTTCCAGATTCTCCGTCATCCAATAGGATGATGTGGGTCACGTGATCTCGTTTTAGTTATGAAAATCACGGCCGCTGCTGCGAATAGTGTAGTTAGATTTTTAATTTACCGCTATTTTTTTAATTTTTTTTATTGATCGACGATTCTACGGCGCTTCATCTAGGATTTGAAAAGGTGAAAAGATCCCTTTAAGCCGAAGCGTCTCATGTTTGGGTATTTCCATGTTCACTATTTCGGCTTTAACCTCTCAACAGTAGTGCCGTAATGCTTGCTCCCATTTTAATTTACTAGATGTTGGGATTTACAAGCTCTTCTGGCTCCTAGGATGTATTTAAGCTCTTTTTTTTCACACTGCGTCGGCAGAAATAAATCGTATGAAAAATATTAGATTGCCATTGGTTTCGAACTTTTTTTCCAAATTAATTTCTTTGAGCCTTAAGTCAGCCGAAGCAATTTAATGCTTGTATGGCTAAACCGGCTCAATTTTGATCATTACCAGACTTTTCTGAGAGAAGAAATATCTGGTAAAGGGAGGAGCCAACCCGGGCATTTGAACCTAGAAACCTCCGATCATTGCAGGGACCGAAAGATTGTCCAGTATTGGCCAGAATAGTTCTCATAGCCGCTAAAGGAGCATGGTAGCCTTCCACGCTATCCTGGCTGGGAGTCCTGGCAGAGACTTTGCCAAGATCCCCTTTCCAGGGGTTCAGCCAGATCCGCAAGCCTCCAGCAACCTGGCTGAGCTCTCTCACCGCTCACCCACGATGACCACTTCGCAAATATTGTTGCTTCCAACTATTGTTACAGCCACGAAGCAACTATTGTTGCTTCAAGATGTCATGTACTAAAAATACTAATATTTTTAAATCTTAAAATATTAAAAATTGCAATACCTTTCTTAGGTGGTGTATGCACAAAATGAAATCTCCATTATTCTTTTTTGTGTGTTTCTAAAGTCTTGTTATTGCAATACACATGTTATTTGTATCAGTTGTCTCTTAAATGGAACCTACCGTCAAATTCACAATTTATACTAATGCCTTGAAATAAAATCAAACTTTTTTTTGTAAAATTAATAACTCCTTTTATTTATAATAATCCATCTTAAAAGAAATTACAGAACAGGACAGAGACAAGAAATGTTAGTTACAGCACTTTTCTAAAATTAAGTCTATTTTTTTTTATTATCATTTTCTCTTTTATTACTTAACATACAAAATAATTACAGAACCCGTAATTACGACACGTCAACAATAATTTTTCATATTTCATGAACATGTTACACAAATTACTTTCACAGCCTAAATAAGACTGTACAATACTTGGTTTATTTATTTCAAATTATTTATTTATTTAAGTCAAAATACACCATTAGGCTAATCGTTTTACTGTGGCTGTAAAATTAACAATTAATCAAAAATTGTCAGCAAAAAGTTTGCTTATTCTAAGTCGTACTATTATTTGTTAGTCCAACTTAATAAAACTTTGCTTGGCATAAAGCCTTAGTATTTACACATGAACAATAGGACTTAAATAAAACATCTTAGCATAGGCAAAGCACTTACGGCCTGTACTCTGAAACTAAACTAGAAGAAACCTCTTTCCATGGAATCCCAAGTTTTATTTTGCACCAATTCCAAATAGGTTCTAGTTCAGCATGGAGGTGACCATTTCTGCACCACAAGGTTGCCTTGAACACTTGAGCTTATTCCGAATTCCTGCCTGAGACCACAAAATGCTTAGCAAAAAGCGGAATTTTAGGGTTGTCCCTAAAGCTTTTAAAAGCCTAATCTACCAGTATAAAATGCGCGTTTGTACAAGCGTATACAGAACCAAGAATTTTCAAAATACTTGGTTCGCATAGGAATTTTATTTATAACTGCCGTACACATTTTCCATTTTACAATATCGTTGTAGATGGATATGCCGTTTGTGTACTGGCGGAGTCCTTCCACATAGCACATGGCTATCGTTACAAAAACAAACAACACGTAT
>JAHWFP010070078.1:17645-37259 GCA_023313725.1 Lithobius niger | reverse complement strand
ACTCGTACCTACCTTCGTGCTTAAACTAGAATTAAGAGGTCAAGTCTGTAATTTTACAATGAAACTTACAAAAAAAAAAGCAAATAACTATAAATAGAATAGTAGAAGAGGCCTGGCTGTGAAATTAAGTCAACGAAGTGAAAGGCTGCAACGTCAGCAATTTCGGGAAGACCTGGTTTATTTGGTTTGTGCCTAGAGGCAATGTTAAGAACCACATTCTACCGTAAAAAAATAAGTAGAAGTCGGGACAATAGTGCATAAGCAGAATGGAGAATGGAGCATGCACTCAAAACTGAGGTTTCACTATAGCCGTATCACTCTGCACGCAGGTTGGCATTAAAAGTAATTCTGCAACTGCAACGTGACAGAAAGCAGCACATTGTTGAAGAATGCCAGCTGAAAAATTACGACAACGGAGTGAAAGACTGCCAAGTTACAGTGATTCTGAGAAGAACTATTAAATTGTGTCGGACATTATGTTGATGACCAGCAATATAAAGGTTGCACTTTTACGGTTTAATTAATTAGCCAACAAATGTACAGATTCAAGAATCCGCTGCATTTCGGCACCAATCTTGAGTTGTGAAACAATCGGTACGACATCGTCAAGGGAATTCCTCGGTTGCCTTACGACAGTAAAAGGAGAAAATGATGGTAATGCTTGCATGTTAGCAATTGGTACCGACACCGCAATAGATTGATTCGTTGTGAATTAAGAATTGTAGGTTGGGTGGCTAATTACAGAAACAACCCGTGCCCTTTCTAAACACTCGACACAAAAAAATTAAGCAGCCGAAAGTGCACGCTCTCCCTTCATAAACAGGAACCTACCGGCCTGGAGCTTTTACGAAACGACTCACAACATAACGTTTCTAGCTGAGTAGCTTTTACTTAGTTAATATTAAATTCGCTGACTGTTCGCCTTTATCGGAGGTTACAGCTTTCGAGTTCTCTACACTTAGCAGCCAGAGCAACGATGTGTACAGAAAGCCTCTTCTCCTAGCTCGCGACACAAAGAATGATGCTCATATAGTAGGATGGCAACGATTTACGACAACAAGAACACAATTCCTATTGCAGGGGAAGAAGATTTCTGAATGCCAGTATTTTACGGTTTGTTTTTGATTCGACAAACCCAAATGGACGCCATATTGGACTTTGAATTCTGCATCGAGATGCTATGTTATCTTCCGTCGTTTGATCACCTTTGGAAGCTGCTCATTGTGCGAGATTAAGCACATTTTGGAAAAAGCGAGAAAATGTTGAAAACTATTGCTGTACTTTACTCTTTTTCCTTGCCGGTATTTATAACAGATTTAAATGTTATATGTATTGTCTCATTCCTTTAATAGAAAGTGGCTTTTGTCGATAGACTATAGCAACTAGCTTTTGGAGAGCGAGAAGAGGTCTTGCTCGGTAAATGCACCCTTAGGGCGCGTTTACTCAACGAGCCCTTCTCGCTCGCCGAACGCTATTTACTAGTCAACCGTTAATTACTTACGATTAGTTTCAAGTTTCTACTAAATGAAGGGGGGCAATACATAACAAATTAAATGTATTATAAATAACAACACGATAAAGAACAAAGTGCAAGAGTATAATTTTAAACATTGCTACAACACAGTTGTCATTTCACACTATTTACAAATCTGCTATTTTTTTTTTTACAAAGAACAGCTTGAAGCAGTGATCAGATGACGGTAGAATCAATAGCTGCTCGCAGCGAGAATTCAAAATCCAACGTGACGTGCATTTCGGCGTTATCGTCTCGAAAAGAAACCATCGAATGCCGGCATTCAGAAATTAGTCCGCCGTCTTGTACTGCAGTAAACCCGCCTTTAGGGCACGTTTATGCAACCACTCGCTTTTGCATTCTCGCAGCTAGAAGCTAGAAATCACCTCAAATTCCAACATGGCGGCGGTTTTATGTCTGCCGCCTCACAACGAAAACAGCAAATAACGTGAATTCAGAAGCGTTTGGGAAAATTGTTTCGTTATGAGGAATTCGTTATATTATTGGCACGGATTATAAGACTGTAAGTATTTATTCAAACGATGTCGGATTTAGCTAATCCATTTAGCGTTGTTACCATGGCAATGTCACCTTTGCCATTGTGATTGAGTTCTAGCTGTGAGAATGCAAAGGCGAGTTGCTGCGTAAACACGCCCTTACTCATCTCTTCGTTGTTTCACTGCGAGGGTCCATTCCTCTACTCCTTGTAGTTAACAATAGCGTACAGCTTCGGCCGTGTTGTAATGGCGTTGTCTGTTTTACCATTTTAAAAACTTTAGCATAAGGCAACACACTTGTTCAACTCATGAAAGATTCGGTAAAACTGGCGTTCAACAACATTTACAACACGTACAACCTTTGCATCCCAGCGCAGAAATAAATACACATAAACATTCCAAGTCTAATACGTTGAAACAGCAAAGGCAACGAGGCGCTACAAACGTAAGAAGAAAACGGAACGTCGAAGAAAAACAACTTGCCTGCAAATACGGGATTAAAGGTGAGCGGAGACGAAGTGGCATGGTTATTTATACTGTAAGGTATCCGAAGGGAGCAATTACATGATTTTCTTATTTTTTAAAATAATAAATTAATTATTCTTATGTTTGGGAGTACGTGTACTACAGGAGGGGTTTCGCTTCGATAACTTGCAGTGGTAATTTGCTGTAGTAAGTTGTAATTACTGCTATTTTCATAGTTTGGATCTGACAACCAGTGAGGTCCAGTATGTTCCGAAACAAACTCTTCCTAATCCTTTGGATCTGACGACCAGTGAAGTCCAGTATGTTCCGAAACAAACTCTTCCTAATCCTTTGGATCTGACAACCAGTGAGGTCCAGTATGTTCCGAAACAGACTCCTCCTAATCCTACTTTTCCTCTTTTTTCGTTGTTAATTGCAATTGCCACATGGCGGCCGCTGGTTTGGCAATGTTCACATAAGTACATACATAACCAGTGTTGGGAGAATTTTCTGACGTTCTGTGAATTCGAAGTCCTTAAATATCTCTTTTGACCGTGGCATTTGCATAAAGTATTTTCGTTATAAATACGAAGAGTATAGGAAAATACTTTCCTCCATAGACAAAAAAAAATCCAAAGCAAGAACAACGATTTCAGCCGTGATCCCATAATCTGCATGTAAATCAACTAAACATATGTATTTTTTCCGCCGTCCCACTGAGTAATGAATACTACTTCAGATGTAAAATAATGAAAAGTTACATTATTATGCGGAAAGCAGGTTCATGTTTTTTTTTAATTTTAACTTTTACAGAGAGCACGAAGCAATTTGAATTGCTTATGCGTACTTATACCACAGGAAAAAAAAACATTCAAAGACTTACATAGGGTACATACGTAAAAAACAGTTACATTCAATAAACACACATATAAATTCGTCCATTATTCCTTCATAGGATCAAAACTGCATAAATATTCACTTTCTCATACACTTTTATTTGAGTTTTGAGTTTGAGTTTGTTTTTCCATAACAATTTCTCCATAAAGGAACGTTTCCTTATTATTTTCCTTAATTTTGACTGATGCTGTTGTTTTTCATATTGGTTCCTTAGTGAGAAGTAGTTATTTAACATACTAAGGTATGACGTCAGGCCTTCAACATTACGGGTCATTCAAAAACCACGTGGTAAGCCAGGGGGTGGGGGGGGGGAGGACGCCTTTCGGCCACAAGTATACCACAATGGGGGAGGGGGATTCCAAATAAACCACACTGCATTGGAAGAAAAGCCATTATCCCCAATGATTGGTGCATTTACCGTCTCACTCAGCTTTACATTGTTCTTATATTGTTCCTACATCTACCTTAACGTCTGTGCCCCAGTCAACCGAACTGCATTTCCCATATAGTGGTAAAAGATACCGCGGCTCGTCGTAGAAATATTCAACAACGTAAGACTACGTTTCCCTGAATTGTACTAAATTCATTTAAATAGTGTGCAGCTATATGTCGAATGCTTCATGAGACAATTCAATGCAGTGATAATGAACGTATTAGGTTACAATTTTCTACTTTCCGTCTCTGTTACAAATCTCGGATGAAGTTACGTCTAGCGGCAGTTGGAGATCGCCAAAAAAATTGGCGAAAAAATTTCACACGATGACTCAAACAGGTGCGTTTATTAAAAGCAGTGGCGTGTGCGGTGCCTATCGTTGGGTTTCTCTTGTCAAACAGTATCAATTCACCAAATTTGGTACGTGGCATAACACAATTTTATACGAAGTGTTCCGCATTTGTCAAAAACATATTAAGGTGTTATTTTTTTAAGTACAGTACGGGGAGGGGAGGTGGGGGTTGGCTACGAGCCACGTGGTTTTATAGGGGGGGGGGATGACCACACAGGGGGAGGGGTGGGTTAAAAACGGCTTAAAAAACGGCCACGTGGTTTTTTAATGACCCCTTTGTTTTATCGTCATTATGCAGGAATGAACGAATTACTTTATTCTTTACCTTTTGTAGTCTTGCCAAAGTTGTTTCGTTTAACGTTTGTAAGCTAACCACGACAGCGTTTAGGTATATCATGACGTCAAACGGTGAATCTTTACGGGATTTTTTAAAAACATTTGAATCAGGCAGATGTATTTTGTACAATAATCTATTCACCTGTGAAAGGAAGTATACCCAGTGGGCTTTCCAGCGTTGCAACCGACCTCAAGGATGCTTTTCAGCGCTGCTAAGGTGCTGCGAGGGAAAGCAGCTTTGTCAAAGAGAGCAAGTGGGTGTGTTTTCTTTATTTTATTGATTGATTTATTTGCCTTTAGATTTAGGATCATAGTAGGGATGGCTGCTTCTTATTGCGATTGGGGATTTACCTTCTAAATCGTGTATTTCGTGGTTGGCTGAGTATTTTTGATTGGGGGCAGGATTTGCGATAGGAGGTTACTCACCGAGTGATTTGGTCGGTTTTTGGTCAGTTCGAACCTAAATATTGGTTTTTGGAAGGGGAAAAAAGAACTGATTTCTCACCGTTACAGACGACCCGACGTAACGTTAACGAAAGAACACAACAATGCATTCAGAAAAGGGGTGTCAGTATTCGAATTATTTTGGAAATTATAACTGATCGTTTCTACAAACTACATTAGTAATTAAATTCTGATTGTGTTGTTTGCTATTGCACGCAAAAAGGGGGGGGGTGGGGTCACACGTTTTTTGCAGCATTAAAAATTATCGAGTAATGAAAGATAAAGAGACGGGTTTTTGTTTATTCTAATAAATAGACGAATAAATTCACAACTCAATGAAGCTGCGAACACGAGCCCGTTTTGCTTTCCGTCTCGCAAAATCATAACATTTACAGTTACCGCGGCAGTGACAACTGCCAAAGCACACCAAACAATAAAGCTAATAAACTAACTGCAGACAGAGTCAAACCGCAACATGCGGAATTTCATATCAATAATGTCAATTAATGTTCGTGTTAAGTCAACAGCTAGAGCCCTGTAACTTCACAAGTTTTTGATGATTTGTTTAAAGGGCAAAATGGGGTAACATTTTTGTAGCAATTTTTCTAAAATTTAATGAATGTCACGGAACGTACTCGAATTAAACTTTATAAATTTCCCTCTTTACGAGCCTTGTTGCGATATGAGATCATTTGGGGAATACGACAAAAGATTTCTTAACGACTACAAATAAGTCCTAATAGCGGCTCTTGGGGCACAAGGCCAGGTTGAAACCCTACACGATCCACTCATTACTGATTATCTTGTGTTGTTTGACGGACATAACTCGTACAATAATTTCACGCTAATTGTTAACCTTAACTTTGAAATTGGAGAAATAAGTAGTAAAGCTATATTTGGGGGCAGAGGAGGCAGCCCGCTTACCTTATTAGGACGGCATTTAATGAGGGTTCGAAAGGTGAAATCATGTGACCAAACCAGCCTTCAAAATTGTCAGGTTGCTTGGTTTTCAATGACAAGTTCCGTTCTCTCAGACGGAAAAAAGATGAAAACTTTTTTTTTTCAGATGTGAAATTAGGCCCTCGGTTTATTATTAGCTGATATCAGCTTTCTTCTGCCCAATTCGTTCCCACTTCTCTCCTCCCCCCCTACCCCTTCCCCTTTTCACTGTACAACTGTATTTTCATTTCCCTGCTCAGCTTGCAAGTCTGGCCGCTAAATGGCGTTAAAACTACAATGTAAATTTTGCACATTCCGTTTTTTTCCTAAACCTGCTCCAGGACAGAATATTAATTTTAAAAACGAGAAATCATCTCCTTATGTCGCGTCTCTAGTTTGCTCGGGCCTGCTTTTTCTCTTTCAGCACCTACGTATATCAACTGAGTGGCTGTGAGCCTGATCGTTTGGTTGATACCTCGATGGGTCTTGGCGTTGTTTATGTCAAATTATCAGTTACCTTCCTAAAGCACCGAACAGCGAACAGAACGCACCACTGTTAGAGACAGTTTGACTCCAAACTTGACGTCGCGTGTGCGCAGTGATGTTGCGTCAGCCACTCAGTACCTTCCTAAACCACAATACAGCTCAACAAGTTCAGCAGAGTATTCGTTACATCATACCTTCACCGCGACCAGGCCTGGCTAATGGATTTGACCAGGCGAGAGCAATGCCAAATTGCGAACCATCTCAGGGAGGTGGTTTGCTGGGGTGGAGGTTTGAGCATGCGCGAGGTAACAGTTTTGTTGGAAACAGATTCATCGCTGACGATGTTGATGTCAATCAAGCCGCATCAACACGGATATTTGCAGGGAATGAGCCAAACTGTCATCAACGTTGGTGCGTTTGGTTCGCTCTGTTTGGTCGTTTAGGAAGGTACCGTATGTCTGTACGTTATTTGACATGATCGTTTGGTTGATACCTAGGTGGACCTTGGCGTAGTTTATATTAAATTACATCTTTTACATAACTTGACATAAACAACGTCAAGGTCCATCGAGGTATCAACCAAACGATCAGGAGGTGCTCAGACTCACAGTCACTCAGTTCATGGTACTGGAAGAGAAAAAGCAGGCAAGAGCAAATGAGAGACGCGACACCTAGCTTTTTAACTAGTCATTTCCTGTCGGACGTGTGAAAATTATTTTTTTTTTACTCTTCGGTAAAAGGGTAATAGAGACTTTCAAAAAGTTTCTGGTACCATCTGTACGAACAAAAGAGGTTTTTTTTTTGTAAAGAGTTTTAAGATAGGTATACTCACGCTTAAATCTGGACCAAAATTTGGACTTTCGTGTTCACCGATGCTTTTTGAAAGGACCACGCTGACCGCTAGGAGTAACGTGAGAAAAAGAGCGACAATTCTGATGCTGTTCATGGTGGTGATCGTGTCGTGAAGATGCCCCGGAGTTACTAAACATAAAAAGAGAAACAAAAACATTTAGCACGGTTTTCGTGAAGTTACAAGGCGTGTGGTAAAAGCAAGGTCAGCTTTTCCAGAAGGAAAGGCGTTAACAACAATTTTCTCGGCTGAAAATACCAATTTTGAGTCACAGAATTGCGTTTCTCCCCTAGACTATAAGTCAGTATTATGTTTCTAACTCAACAACCACCCCCCCCTTTTCCCCAACACCTCCCTTGATATACCTAATAAAAGGCAGGCATGAAAAAATCATGACCCCATAACATTCCCCTCATCCCCCCGGCGATAAAGCATGACAGGTCATGTCGATCTATGTATCTTCGTAATTATTTTACAGTTTTTTTTAGAAGTGGGATGTCAACCATTCAATATAACCAAGCAGTACCGTCTTGATACTGAGACTTCGAGTGCCTTTTCATGGCGTGTGTCAGTAATCCCAACAGAGTAATATTATTACAGTTTTATAAAATTTGTGCAGCCTGCAACATAGTGATAATAAGGTAGAACACTTTTTCCATAACTGTCGCACAACAGTCATAAAGTGCAAAATCAATAAAGTAAAACAGGTACCCTCTGACGAGGTAAAACTCACAAGGCCTGGCAAAGCAACAAATTTTAATTTTCAGTGCTTAAAATATTTTGCACCTTGTTCACCTGTAACAATATAAAACCAATGAGGATGATACTACATTAAAATCAATAAAGCTAACTACCTGTGTACTTACAAAACAAATATTAAAAGGCTAAAAACACCCGGGGCCTGCCCAGCTACAATCAGCTGGTGGTTGGATGGGATGTGACAAAATCAATTAAAAACTCAAAAAACGTGGAACCGTGGTCGGAACCGTTTTCAGGCAGTAAAAGCAAAATGAGCTTCGTTAGACAAGAAATAAAAATGTTAAAATTCACCAACAGGTGATGGAGCCCGTGCAGCTGCGCCATTATACCGCAGTAAATGGCGGCTCTGTTTGGTTGATAAAAAGAAGAAGGAAAAACACAAGACTGCTACAGTAATTTCTTCCTGCTACGCTTTTAACCCAAACACATTCTACCTTTACTGGGGTAAAATGGTAAGGATTCCATCACCTCATTTTTTTTCATGACTGACGAAGGTTGTTTTACTTTTAATGATTGAAAACTGTTCTAAAAGGTAGTGTTTAGTTTTTTTTTTATTGATTTGCACAGTTTACGGCTTTTCTTCGATTGCCGTCAACAAGCAATATCCCCAAACGCAGTATACACAAATAAAAAAATTGGCATGCTCTCAACACATATGGTTCGCTGTTCATTACAGGTTTTCGCCTTGTCGCTTACTCTAGCAGCCAACACTGCGGAATAATTATCAAACTTGCGCCAACGTCAAAACAATTTTTTTCTTTTCGAAATCACGGCAGAAGCCGGATATGGAGCCGCAGCACAGTTGTCAAGCTAGGCTTGATGGATTAGTTGAAAGCAGTGAAGAGTAAATAAATGAGTGGATTGGGGGGGGGGGGGGGCTGTCGTCTCGGGGGGGGGGAGAGCATGGATGTGTAGGGAGAGTGTATAACGAGAGCCGGACGAGATTGGACGTTTTTGCGCAACCACTCATTTAGAACAGGAAACATAAATGTATCTCCTCCGATTTATTGGACACTCAACAGGATGAGTCCAATGGAATGACTAAATGATCGGAATTAACGAGTTACATCTGTTTTCTAAGCTCGTCCATCTTTAATTAAGTTGGCGTTGGGGTCATCAAATACTGAAAAATAAGCACGGAGCGTTTACGATGGCGTGGAATTACTCGCAGAAATTTACGTTGCCGAAACTTCTTTATAGTCGTCTCTCCCAGTGAAATGCATTCGTGTTGTTTACCCCATTCCCTCCACCACGATCCACAAAGTTAATGAATGCAACTTTATGTATAGATCAAATTGCAACGTAAACTGCCGTTTGGTTTACGATCTTATTTACAAAACGCTCGTTTTTACCAAGCAATTGAGAGTGTATTACGCTTCACAAAGCCTTGCAGTCGATTCTGTATAAGTGTACGGGTTGCTGGAGACAATGGCGAAACAATGTATTAACAATGTTTATTCATTGTTGTGAATTAACCAAACAATAATTATTCACATCCTCAAATATTGAAAAATGGCGGGTCAATCAAGTGCTTGAAATGTTACTGACGTTGACTTCAGAGTTTATCAAAATGGCACCACCTGTTAGGCAATAATGATTACGTCGGTTCCCAGGTTCGACTCCCAGGGTCGACTTCGTTGCTGGATCAGTTTCTGAACTTTTCGTGAATGCCAAAATTTGCAACAATTATGGTTGTTGCTTGCTGCGATATTTATTGCCAGTAACCCATTCTTTGAATGTTCAAAAAAGATGTACAACATTGTAGATTGTGAGTAAACTATACTAAAAACAGGACTGCCATCATTACATGTTAACACACATGAACGGAGCGTGAGATTATATGTGGGGAGGGAAAGGGCAGTTTCCTTGAGGTGGGGGAGGATGGGCAGCTGTACCTGAATTATTTGATCCTTCCTCCTCTTCCTCCCTCCCCTCTCCCACTTCGTCTCTCCTTAATCCTTACTTCTTTCATTCCCTCACATCCTTCCTCCCCTCCCTTCCTCATTCCTCTCCCTCCCTTTTCATGTTTGTACTGAATCCTACATAACTACGAAACAATTTTTTGTTGATCGATAATACGGTTGCACGTTTCTCGTAAACCAGTATTGCTGATCCGCAAAACTGTTGCATTATTTGTTTGTTTGTGAAACGTATTATTCATGTCGATTGTGGCATGTTAAAGATCCTGGCTTTTCCACTTGGATTTCTCCAGCTAAATTGTCACTCTCATCGTCGTGGGGCAGATAACCCAGTTTAGGTTCGTTCTCCCTAAAACCACAATACGCAAGTCGTCGCGGCTCCATAAAATCAAACAACAACAACAACTACAATACGCAGCCACAGGGAGAGCGAGAGAAAGATTTATTCACGAGCAAAATCTATTGGGTTATCCAAAAACCGCTTGGGTTACGTCACCAAAAACTATTTCTAACAATTGTTTTTTTTTAACAATTGAAACTACCGAACCGATTTTGATGAAGTTTTGTATGCTCAACAAGTGCAACTCGGAGAGTGTCTTTTTTTTCAAATCGAAAATCGGGTACATTTTGGGCCGAAAATTAAGGAAATCTATTGGGAATTGTTAGAAATTAATAGATTTCCTTAATTTCCAGCTCAAAATATACCTGATATTCGATCTGAAAAAAAAAAAAAAAACACTCTCCGAGTTGTATTTGTTCAGCATACAAAATGTCATCCACTTCGGTTCGGTAATTTTGGCGTGACGATATTACAAAGAAACCGCAATAAGTCACTGCAATTGTAAGTAACTGTTGCGAAAATGCTATTTTTATCCTGCAATGGTGGTCACGATGTTGGTTGCATTAACCCTCTTTATTCCAATCCTTTATCGTGTGGCTGTTGCCTTTAGTGACCCAAAATGTTTGCAATTGTTGGTCAGTTTAGTTTGAGAAACAAATTAGAGAAGGACATCGCCTCGAGATCCAACCTCCGGGCACTTCACAGGTCTAATATCGATCAAGCCAATGCGATCCAGTTTCAAACAAGGAGACTCACGAAAGTCGTAATTAAGCTGCAAATGTCTGCCTCTCTGTCTGTATGTCCGCAGGTCTGTCTGTTTGTCTGTCCGTAAGTTGAACAATCGAATCGGTTAGTCGCCACTCCTTCTTATTGCGTTTGATTAAACCGAAGAGAAGAACGGAGTTCGTTCGAGAGGGCCATCAATAGGTAGCGTTACTGAAAACCAGGCTTGCCGATTTAAGTGTGTTATAAAGGACTAATTAAACACTTGTTTAAAGAATGATGAGTTAAATCAGGGCTAGTTAGCTAGAATAACTACTTGTCACGACGTTACGGTTCACTTAATTCGACGTTACGGTTCGGAAAATCATGACGAAAACCTTCGCAAACTCTTATTTATATTTAAAAAGAATTCTTTAAACATGTTAAAACGCTACTCACAGCCTTAGTGAGGCCGCCGCCATACCGCGAGATGAGAGCGCCACAAGAAAACCTGATTTCGACCAGAACATTAGTAAACAGAAATTATCTCTCGCTTCTTCAGTTTAGGTGAACAAGTTTTTGGTTGCGGTTTCTGATTTTATGTATTAAGCCGCAGCGAGCACTGCAGCACGAGGCACGTAATTTGGAAATAATTACCATCATTTTCAAAAAAATATTTGTTTTGAATATTTTCAAAAAAATATTTTCAAAAATCTGCAAATTATGGTAAATGAAGGTCGCTGTTCACGAAAAATGATGGTCATTTTTTCCCAAATTACGTGCCTCGCTCGCGCTGCCGCGCTCACTGAGGCTAAACACATAACATCAAAAGCCGCAACTAAAATCTTGTCCACCTACACTAAAGAAGCAAGAGGTACTTTGCGGTTACTAATGTTCTGGTCGAAATCACGTTTGCTTGCTGCTCCCTTATCTCGCAGTATGGCGTCAGCCTTACTATGACTGTGAGTAACGTTTTAACATGCTTACATCATGTTTTTTTTTTTTAATAAATAAGCGCTTGAGCATGTTTTCGTTATGATTTTCTGAATCGTAACGACGAAAGGAATCAACAGGTAGGTGAATTACGTCGATACGTGAAAAATAGTTTTTCTAGATAATTACTAAATCAGGCACTTTAGCATAGTTAAGTTGTATTTGCCTTTTTTCGATGTGGCGCTGATTGTCAACAACTTGTGGGTTTGAGTGGCGCTAATGAGTGACGACCATTGCAGAAGGCAGAGAATCTGTTAATTGCTAAGAATTTCCTTACATATCACCTAAGACAAAGTGGGAGGGAAATTGAGTGAGTTTGAATTGGTTCCTTTTGGTTAGTGCTAAGGGTAGGGGGAGGGAAGGGGGACGAAGCAATGGGTACGTGAATAAGTTGATTAAAGAAACCTTAAGAATTCTCACTTCATTTCAGTGCTTTCAAAAGAGAGATCTAAGAATTTTGCCGTTGGCGGGGAAATGAGTACGTGACGATGGCCAAAGAAATTGTCGACATAGTGTAATTAATTATAAGTTGGAAAGTCTCATTTCTTTTGAAATTTGCCTTTGGGAACGGACAAACAAATTGTAAACACGTAATCGTATCAAGAACTTTACAAAAATGATTGAACGTTAACACGAACAAGAACACAAACTATTCATGGAAATAATAACGATGGGTGCCGCTACATGCAACACAACACTGGACGTATTTTGATGAGTTCAGGGGAGGGAGGAGAGGAAGGAGAGCATACTTTTCTTCTTAGAGGGTTTCTTATGACAATCCTCCCCCACCCCCCCCCAGCAAATGAGAAGGCAGCATGATTTAGTTTAGTTTGCATGAATAGGTTGATGGAAGAAGCCGCAGCCGCTGTCAGATGATTACTTTTCAAAAACTGGAAAGTTTTACGAGACGAACGACTAGCCGGGTCGCTCGCTGACGCTCGCTCATTCGGCGGCGTCTCGCTTCGCTCGAGGACATTTTTTTACGCAATTTAGCAATTAAATTTTGTCGTGTGTTTGCGTAATGTAATGTGATTTAACTGCAAAACGGGTATTCTGTGGTATGGCATTTAAACATCCATAAAATCAACTCCGTCAGCCTTACCACCCGTTCACTGCACGTGTTTCATTCTTGACCGTTGCCCCCCAATCTATTGTTGCTGCACGTTCTGAAAACGTCGAGGCTTCCACGAAAAATAAATCTCTCAACAATCGCTAACGTCGTGTATTGTTGTGTGATTGTTGCGAACGGTCATTTTTCCTTAATTTAAGGCATTAAGGATCTAAATTTGAATTTAAGAACACGCCTAACAGAACGTCGGAGCAATTTCCTCTCTTCCAAACCCCTTCTCCAATTTTTGACGCCACTATTTCAAGAGGAGTAGAAGGGCACACATATAAATAAATAAATAAACACACTGAACAATTTTAATGATGTTAAATTAGCCACATTGCTCGCTTCGTTGGCGTCGTCTCGCTTCTCTCGAGGGGATTCCTCATTGCGGGACCTCTTTAAATAAGATTTAGATGTCAACTTAGTTTGTCATTATTCATCTGTGTCACCCCACACTTGTAACGTTTGTATTTTGCATGTGTCTGTTGGATCAACAACAATTTTTGAGCAAAGCTGCGTGTGTTTGCTAATGTTGCTGTTAACAACCAATTATTAACTGACTTGTTCCTTGTTGGTTTGTTGCCGCCTAACCCATGTTAATGGACGTTCCCGAAAAGTTAGAGGCTTCCACGCAAAAAATTTCGTAACAATCGTTGACGTCACGTATTGTTGTGTGATTGTTGCTGATTGTTGCAATCGGTCATTTTTCGTTAATGCGGAGCATTTAGGACCTAAATTTGAATTTAAGAACACGCCTAAGAGAAATTCGGAGAATTTTCCTTTCTTCCAAACCCTTTCTCCAATTTTTTAGGCCACTATTTCAAGAGGAGTAGAAGGGCACACATATAAATAAATAAACACGCTGAATGATTTTAATGATGTTAGACTAGCCACATCGCTCGCTTCGCTCGCTCCGTTGGCGTCGTCTCGCTTCGCTCGAGGAGGTTCCTTAATGCCAGACCTCTTTAAAAAAATGTTTAGGAGTCTACGTACTTTGTCACTATTCATATGTAAGTGTCATCCCTTGTAACGCCTGTATTCTGTATGATTCTGTTGGATCGACTCGTGTGGATATTGCTTGTTGAAACTCCGATGCCTCTGACATCCAAAAAAATCAGAATGTAGTAGGCACTTTTCCTAATGCTTCAACTCATAAGCAAACTATTTGGACTATATTATTGTGATGGTTCCTGTATTAATGTCATCTCAGAATAATTGTAATGTTAGCATTACGTATCTACCTGTTGGCTATTTTGTGTTGGGGCCGATGAGCTTTTATTTAAGAATCGTCCATTTCCACTACTGAGTAAATATTTAGCCGATTACTTACTACTTGTATTTAGGAAAAAGTACTGTTTCTGATGACAAACGCTAATTTTCGTTCGCTTTGCTCACTCAATTAGCGCAAACATTTCCTCAGATAGGTGACTGTATCAATATAATTGGGACCAACTCTTACTACACATTTTCACTGTAAGTTTGGCCTAGTCGTTTCAGCGTTTGTCTCTCCGCTTTTGTCCCAACCTCTAATGCGTTTAATTTGGGGCTACCTCGTAATAAAGCGTATTTTCCAAAACCTAGCCACGAACAGGAACCTGTGCGCTTTCTACAGCGACTTGATGCAAAACTCCAAGTTTAAAACAGATAATAAAATTTTGAGCAAAGCTGCGTGTGTTTGCTAATTGTTACTGATTTGGCTTACTCCTTGTTGGTATGTTGCCGCCAGACCATTGTTACTGGACGTTCCCGAAAAGTTCGAGGCTTGCACGAAAAATAATTTGGTCAACAATCATTGACGTCATGTATTGTTGTATGATTGTTGCTGATTGTTGAAAACGGTCATTTTTCGTTAATTTGGGGCATTTAGGACCTACATTTAAATTTAAGAATACGCCTAAGAGAAATTCAGATAAATTTCCTTTCTTCCAAACCCTTTCTCCATTTTTTGAGGTCACTATTTAACACACTGAGCCATTTTAATTATGTTAGATTGGCACTACAAGGAATTTAACATCTGTTTTTCTCGCAATTTTTTTTTCTACGTACGATTGGGAATAATTTATTCTTAGAAAACCCGATGTTTAAAATTCATTTTCAAAATTACGTAACCGCTTGCTATTTTCGTTTTAAGAACGTTAAAAAAAACAAGTATCGCTGGAATATTATTATGGTGTGCCCATAATTTAATGAAGTTACTTTCGATGAAGTGAGACTTGCTTCATCATCGAGGTGATTAAATGTAATAAATAGGCACAGATTGCTGACTACAATTATAAAAGTAAATTGGAAATAGACCGTCAGGGAAAATCATAGGAATCGCGTAGTACAGTAAGGGCGCTTTGCATTCTGGCTGCTAGAATTAAATCGGGATGGCAAAGCTGTCTTTGCCATGGTAACAACGCTAACTTGGATTTGCTAATTCAGACATTGTTTGAGTAAATACTTCCAGTCTTAGAATCCGTGACAATAAGATGAAAAATTCCTCCTGACGAAACAATTTCCAGGCCAATTCTAAACTCAATTATTGAATGTTTTCGTTTCGAGCCGACAGTACTCGAACCGCCGCCATGTTGGAATTTCAGAGGATTTCTAGCTTCTAGGCCCGAAAATGCAAAGGCGGGTCGTTGCGTAAACGCGCCATGTGCCACCTTTATGCATGCACTTACGTTTCATTTCAGTGACATGACTTGGATTGAACTGGCATACCAGCCCATTATCACATCGATGCTGTAGTGCTTTTACCAATATGTAACAGAAAATTGACAGCTTTGTGACAGTTGGCTACAACCCACACCGAATCGCTGTTAGTGTCAGGGTTCGTTTACACAACGACCCGCCTCTGCATTCTCGTAGCTAGAAGCTATAAATCGTCTGAAATTCCAACATGGCGGAAGGTCAGCTCTGCCGATTCGCAACGGAAACAGTCAATAATGAGAGTTCAGAAGCGACTGGGAAAGTGGTTTCGTCAGGAGGAATTCTTTATCTTATTTCACGGACTACAAGACTGCAAGCATTGACTCAACCACAATTTCGAATTTAGCTAGCCCAGGTATCGTTGTTACCCTGGCAACGGCACCTTTGCCATCGCGATTAAATTCTAGCTGCGAGAACGCAAAGGCGAGTCGTTGCGTACACTAGCCCTCATGGCCGGCGCTAAAACATAAAATAATACACCCAACCGTCACTTCTTAGCAAACAAGAAACTGCCATAAACGTTTGGAGGGGGGGGGGCGTCTTATTGGCCTTTGACAGATCTCTGGCTGGTGAGAGCGACAATTACCCACCAAATCCTAATCTTAGTCAGCTTGTGATTCGCTAATAAAGTAACAAATCAGTGACACCTAGCCTATTTTTTTTATCAAGAAAATCGCCTAGTTTTAATACGGTATATCAGAAATGAAAATAGAAAAGGGACGATCCACGAGGCATCCATTCACCAAAATACCCAAGCGGCAGATATTAAGTGGAAGAGGTACCACCATTATGACAGTTGTTTTTTGCCGCTATGAGGGAGGAAACCGGAGTACCCGGAGGAAACCCTCGTACAACGGGCCTGAAACAACCGGAGAAAACCCGTACATATACACTTCCCATCACCAGGATCGAGCCCAGGTCTGTAAGAAGCCAGAGATGTACAGCTGGGACCAGGACGCCTATGGAATCTGACGCCCCAGTGGCTCGCAGCTACCCGTGTACCCATGTTTTATTTAATTTAAGCCGTAAAAACATACTTTTTGGTAACGTTAAAATTATTGCGCGTAGCCTGTTGTCGAACTTGATTAAACTTTTATGTTCCAGTATGTATATTACACCTTCTTACTATAGTAAAATAGTCAGGACGATGCCGCCAGAAATGAGCTCCAAACTGAAGCTTGAAAACTCCGAACATGAACTTGCTATTTTCACTATGATGGCGTCCACCATTTTTATTTTAGAACAGGATTGAGATGGCTGTACAAACATTGACAAATGCTGAGATGTTACCTGCTACCCTTTCCCCGACAAACTACATGGCCAATGGCTTACTTCACTGCAAGATGAGTGATTCCGCCTAGGATGACTCATATTTTTAGGAGAAGATTTATCTACTCAAAACAAGAATTGTTACTAACCAAGATTTCGTCGTTGAAAGTTTTCGTCGTGATGTCAAACGTCAAACTAAGCCCAGCGAGCAACAGTCTAAGTATTAAATGAAGAATGTTCAGTTGACGAATAATTACCATACAATTAAAAATCCAACGTGAATGGTTCTTATCGTCCCTGATTCACTCATCTGTATTCTGTACTGCATAATTCTGAAGATGGCAGTACTTCTTTAAATAAGAGTTCTTTAAATTTCGTTTTGGAGAATTCCATCATTTGAAATCTTGACTAACTGAACAAAAAAACGTCTTCACCGTTTAGGAAAAAAAGCTTTAGATTTAGAGATTGTGTCCCCTTGGAACTCACAGTTGTTCATGTTCTTTCCCACGCTAGTATGTCTCGCCCAGTAAGGCAACATTCACCACCACTCCGTTGTAGAGCACACTAGTAGTGCAGCTCAACGGCGCAGTGTTAGTGTCTAACATCTTGAACAAGCGTTTGACACGTTCGGGGCTCTGGCTAAAAATAATAGTACGGCACTGAAAGCTAGAATTTGGTTGAATTTGAGAACAACGACCCGTTTGACAAAATTTAAATCAAATGGGGACTTTGCATTGGCACAGTGCGATAACTGATCTTCAATAACACTGAAATTGTGTAGCCAGCTAATGGCTAGATAATGGCTAGCTATAGCTATTACTCTCGCGTACCCAAGTATTACGGAAGAGTTCATACACATGATCCGCCATACGACTGCAGTACAACACGAACACCATATTTTTTCGGCTTTGCGACCTGGTGATTTCACGGTAATGGCGTGAACGGGCGCTTAAGTCAGAAAATGCTGATTAATCATCGTGTGTTTCGGTGGTGTCTGTTACAGCCGCGGTGTGCATGTCCTCGGCTCTAAGATCTGTGACGATAATATATGATCATGGGTATCGACGATGCATTGAATAAGACCGTGCTTCTTGAATAGTTACATAAACAAACGCCCGTATTTATCGTGCACTACAGATCAACCCTCTCCAGTGTCAGTCGCCACTCACCAATTGGCGATAGAACACCAGCAGTGTTGGCGACTTGAATATTAGCACTATAGTTGCCTGATAATAAAGAATAACACTCAGGTAGCAATACACCGGAAACTTAAGTTACAGACGAACGGTTGCGGCACTGTCCTCAGATTTACGAGGACTGCACAATAACTGTTTCTGCAATAATACTGTGTGGGGTACCTTGAAAGGTATATATACACAACGCAATAAATGTATAAACTTGAAAAACTACGCATCATGTGCTATGTACTGGCTATGTGGCGAGTGCTGTCTATGGGCTACTGGCCAAGTAGCAACTGCGATTGGATTTACATTGGAGCGGGTTGCTACAGCCTCATTTCTCTTCTTGAATGTTTAGCGAGTGACAACAAAAATATCACAGTGGCAAAAAAAATGCCTACGCTTATAAACATTGCAACAGCAAAAACGACACGCCGATAAAAAAAAAAAAGAAAAACCGTTGCCGAGTTACTGTAGTGACTCATCCTGCCTCAGCTCCTGTTAACGTCAATATTGGACGAACTGATGCTGGGACTGTTGACCCAGCATCTTGATTCCCTTGAGCTGAGCCTGGATGACGATCTTAAGTGTGCCCTGCCTCTATTATTGGAATTCAAGTCACTATATTGTTGTGCATGCCGAACTCAAACCAATTGTTAAGCATGCGCTCTGCCTTGCCAACATATTGTTAATTTTAAGTAATCAAATATTATTAGTCATTCCAAAACCAGCATTCCACCCTAAAACTTCCCGTAAGTAATCTTTGGGCCTTACTATTAGAAATTTGTTCCTTTTCGTCCCCCAATTTCCCCAGTCCGCCACATTTAAACTTTCATGTCCCTGTCAATCATTGTATCTTACCCATCACATTGTCATAATTAAGAACTGTTTGGCTCAAGTCGTGGCTGGCGAGGCTGTATATAACATCCAACAGTAATGAACCATCAAATATTCAACCCAGCCAAGTCTCTTCTTTATTATTGATTCCCACACACTCTAGTTTCATCACGTTAGGGCCGCCCACTCCCCCTGAACCTCTACATTTTTGGTGCATCGGCCGGGAATCGAACCCGGGCCGCCCGCGTGGCAGGCGAGCATTCTACCACTGCACCACCGATGCACAGGAAGAAAAACCGTTGCCGAGTTACGACTTAAATAAAGTTAACCAAAAATAGATCAATGGCGAACTTATTATACTTTGTTCCACATTATGTTTCAGAAAACTGACTGTATGATGCCACGTTTTCTTCCACTAACGAGTGCAAAAAATCCGTAAACATCCCTTTCGTAAACTCTAGCAGTAACTGTGGAGAGTCTACAAGTGTGTGTGTACAAGTGTGACTCTTAGTGCAAGGAAACGAGTCGTCATCCAGTCAGTTTTCTGAAAACATAATGTTGAACAAACTATATATAGTTTTGGTTCTAACCTTCAAAGAA
>JAHWFP010070078.1:0-12645 GCA_023313725.1 Lithobius niger | reverse complement strand
GGAATGAATGTAACCCGTTTCAATAGGCACTTTTTAGAGTAACAAATTCTCCCCCCCCCCCCCACCCCAACCCTATAAATGTTTGCTTCTACTCAGTCCTTTCGGAGGATGCATGTTTCACATAGAGGGACTCCGTTCGCTTTGCTTGCTTCGCTCAAACAATAATCATAAAGATATTCCGAAACTGGTCTTTCCCATCACCTACAGTGATGACTCCACATTTACTACAGACGTATTTGGTGGACAGCACGATTAAGAAAGCAACGAAGTAAACATCGAGTCATGTCAGCACGTGGAATAAGGTCCCTAATGCAAAGATGCGCAACGTAATAAACAACTAAAACTATTTCAGCACCACGTCATAGACGCAGTAAAGACATTTCTGCCAGCAATCGGCTGCAGTAAAGACATTTCTGCCAGAAAGATGCCTACATCAGCATTAATACCGAACCGTACAGCCTCCAATCATTCGATCAACACCCCTAAAAACTTGGAACCATCCAAGATTCGCCTTTTCTATTGGGGGTTGAACGTTAGTTGGTCAGACCACGTGACACACGAGAGAGCGTTTCTGTTGTATTTTAGTGCCGTCGCATCAAGAGCTTGGACATTTTAATTGTGCCAAGCGTTGGTCGCAATTGACGGGTTTTTTACGACCGTAGTGTGATGACATGGAACGTCCTCTTTCCATTTCCATAACCTGCTGCAGCTCTAGTTTTCGGAGAGCTACGGAATAGCGACAACGGCAGTTTATGCATCCATAAAACTAGGTCATAACCTTTTTGGGGCATTGTTGAGGACTTCCACACACCTTTGCCCTTCAGGTTGGCGTATGGTAGAGAAGAAAAGAAGAAATGCAATAACCTCGGTTTTTCATTGCAGGTCGCAACGTTAGGATTGGGAAAACACCGTACACTCAAGGGCGCGTGTGGCTTCGAACCTAAATTTTCCAACGGCTGATGGTCTGACCTCGTACGGTTTGCTTAAATCGGACATAATAAGTGGTAAAATAACAAACTAGTTTTTAATTTCGTTTGAGAATTGTTCCACGTAAAGTGAAAGAACTGCCCAATCTCTTATTTTTATGATAATTCTGTATATAAAGACGACTAGAGTTTAGAACAAGTCCCGACTGGTCATATGTCATTGGCACATGGACCCGCTCGTAAAGTCGTAAAGGTTCCCAATTAGTTTATACAGTGTCGTGAAATTGTTGTTTTTGGTGAATTGTTTTTATGTTGAAATTGTAGCAGACTAAAATCGGTACATGTCAAGCAAGGTAGAATGGGGAAAAACACATACATCCTAATTTACCCTTGCTATTGTGGTTGGCCTTAAAATTTGTTCCCTCTTCTGATCATTTCATATCTGACTGACTTCAAGTGAAAGGGCTTGCACAATTTTAATTTGAAAATGTGAATTAACTCCCCATCCCTCAGCGTATGTGGATTATGTTTGGAAGCCCCTTTAAAACGTCATGCCACGTGGGCCTCAGAGCTGCCAGTCTGGGCCTGGTCACGGAGCTTTCAACTCGTAGTGTTCCAGTTTGGCCGAAGTTATGTAACCACATCATTTTCACTCAATTGAATGAGCCTGCCGAAGCGTGAGAACGGAACGTGGTTTGACGAGCTTGGTTCTAATTGACCGAGCGTCTTGATGCGATAATATACAGAAGTTTGGTATCACTTGCATTGGGTCATCTCGGTTCGTCTCTTTCCGCCAACTGTCGGCAGTTGGTTTCGGCTGGGTTTGTTCCGGCCTATCCTGCGTACGTCCCTTGTGTGGGACTTGCAGGTCAGGGCATTTCTTGTTTTTCTTTCAGCAGAATTTTTAACGTAGAAGGAGAAGGGTTTCTGGCGGCTAGAACTAGCTGTGGTGAAGGTGTGGTGAATAGGTTTTGTGTGCTAAGGTTCCCTTCTCGAGCTTACACAAGTTAGGACGACGAGGCATTCTTAAACCCTTCCACACTGGAGCAAAGCTCATGCTGGGCCTCGACTTCGCCCCAGTCGCGACTCCGCCCCGACCCTTCCACACTGACTCCGACTGGACATTGGGTTTACAGATCTTGGTCGGAGTCAGGACTTAGAGGGTCTACTCTGGGGGCTATGTGGAAGGACACGGGGCTCAAGCCCAGTGTTTAACACGACGTTTTGACATTGTCAGTGCTGCTAGACTATAACGAGAGAAAGAGGAAGGAGAGAATGGGAGAATGAAGGGAGGCTAGCCACAATGACATTGTCATGAGTACTAAGATAAGAGAAAAATGAATTAAAGGCTGACCTGACCCTAACGTCCAACACTCATGTAAATGGGTTGGTGTCAGGTTTTCTTATCGAGAAATCATATTTCTTCCTGTGGGCGTAAGTGGGTGCAAACACTAAACGCGGTATTTGGGGTCCAGTGTGGATGGTAGTTTTGGCTCACCTAGCAAGCCCATTTAGAAGGCCAGCTTTAGCTTGCTTTTCTTTAAGTGGCAAGTCATTTGCATTGTGTAATGATACAGATTTTCGGTTAGGGTATGTAAAACGCACACTAACGTATTTTCTCTAAGAGAGCGTTGCAAATACAGCCTATTAACCTCTGCCTGTTCCGCAGTGATATATGTGAACTGTAAACGTCGTATGTTAAATCCTCTTATGCACGATTCCACGACCTGCTCTTATCTTCCTCTATCTTCTTTGAGGTAATCATCCTTCTCTCACTTCTTTCCCCTGTGAAGACTCCCCCAAACTAATGCTAATTTGTAACGGGAAACCCACGAAGTTCACATTTTATTTTCCGAATTTACTGCGAAAGATGAGAAGGTTGATATTTTTGATTTATTATAACGCTCTTTCGGGACTTAAGTACCGGTCTTAATAGCAGGGGCGGTTTTGCACCGTAAATTGCTTCATGTTGTTCTGAATTGAATTCTTACATTTGCTGCGGTAGAAAGTATTTTGTGGAGCTTACCCCTTACTGGCGAAGAACCCACAAATTCACACATAACGCAGTTTTAAGTTTCGGTCACTAAAGGTCGTTTGGGTCATGTTCACACACACACACAAAAAAAAAGTTAAAAACAACGAGATTAAAATTCGGTGCCTGAAACTGGGTCAGCCAGACTGTGAGGTGTACAAACCTATGGGTTCTCGCCAGTCAGGGGTAAGCTGCCATGTGAATTTCACATTTGCTTTATACTCCGAATTTAATTAGGTATACCAGTTTATTTAACTAGCTTATGAAGAATTCCGTTATAAACGAGAAGTGTTTGATAAGTGTTAGGCTCTGTGCCAGAGTATAATGGATTACAGCGACCAACTTGGCCAAGTTTCCAAAAAGGGTCGGCCTTTGAAGGTAGTAATATCATACAACAAGGGAAAGGCCGCCAAGGACAACCCTATTATCCAAGTTAAGCGCACGTTTTAACCACACGCAAGCATTAGCGCTTGTGCAATGTGTGCTTGCTTTTGTGCTTAATTTTGTAATCTGTGTTGGATGAATAAACTTACTTATACTTACTTACGTTTATCCATTTTGGCTGCTATAAGCTAACCGTCTTATTGGAAAAATATGTATATATATTTTCTGAAGGGATAAATGTCGTCAAGAAAAGCACAACAGCTGGAGCCTGGATAAAACTTGCGCGGGCAGGACACAATACCACAAAGGCACCCAGGAATTAAATTTGGGATTGGGCGAGGGGTAACAAAGGAAATTTAAATTCAAAATACGGCCAAAAATTCCCCTAAGGCGTTTAAAGGGGGGGGGGGGGGCGGAGGTATGTCTTTCATACCTCTTAGACGTTTGATATTGTACCATTGCGTTTTAACGCTAGTCCATTTTTCTTTACTTGTCGGTAATGAGCCAGTATTTATCTTGAATAGTACTTATATTTTGTAAAATTTAAATCATTTCATTTTTTTTTACTGCTGTTTAATTTGTGCTTACATTTCTAATTTTTTTTAACCAGTGCCAGAAAAAAAAATACAATTTAAAATAAAATTTATTTGCAGTAAATAGTTTTATGGCGAATAATTTATCGTTACAATAAGCTACATACTCATTATTATTAAAAGGGCTTCACAAAAACTGAATGTCCTGGGACTAACTAAAATAGTGCTCCTAGTCCGTGCTCGTTGCCAGTGGTGGATTGCATTTATTTGTTGGGAGTATAAAAAAATTCACAATTCTCTCAAGTCGAGTACATTGCTCGTATTAAACCGAACGGAAAGCGAAATGGGTTCGAGAAGGATTATAGTATATAAATATACGGATGCAAACCTATTTACGTTGCCTTTTGGACTTAAATGTCATACTGCTATTTGGTTTCAGAGGTCGTGGGTTCAATTCCCCGCTCAGGCAGTCTGACATTTTAGTTCAAAAGGCAAGGTGAATAGGTTTGCATCCGTATTTATTTTACATTACTCATAATCATCAATACTCGTATTGTAAAAAAAAAAAAATGTCAGGCCCTGCAGACCCCTTGACTGGCCGGGCCCGGGTACCAGGGGTCCAGCTGACTTCGCTCTCCACCAATTATTATTATTATACAGAAAATAAGACTTAAAAACAACGACGGAGCACAGTGGTTCTCAAATGTCAATTCTGATGATTTGAAAATACCTCGTATTTCAATTTTAAAAATGGAAACCTAAATTTTTTTTGTTTATTTATAGAAAATCTTAAACTGCTATCGAAGCGGAACAAGGATGCACCGAGATGAAGTAAACAGTCATACCGAATCTCCAGATGCTGAATCAATTTTCCTCATTGATTACAATGTTGGCCTTTTCATGTAATTCGGTGCCGAATCACATGATTGGATTCTAGGATTCGGATGATTACAATTTGTTTTCTTGTTGAAGAAGGCATAGTTCTAAATAACGTATTTTTTGTAGGCAAAGCATACGCGCTCGCTTCGCAACGACGATTGTGGGTTTCAAAACGTTGGTAGCTAAAAACCAGGGACGATTTTATGAAGGTAGAACTTTTCATCCTTGGACAATTATTTGTCCCGGGACTTTTTGTTCCACGGATTATTCGCCCCAGAACTGTTTGTCCACCGAAATGCATGCTACCAAAATGAATTATACATCGAGCGCAACTCCGGCACCTTGCAGTCATAAACATCCTACCCCCCCCTCCCCCAATCAGAAATGCCGGAAACACACTGCCGGAATACACGAAGCAGTAGATCCTCGAGACCGAGAGGACAGGGGCAACTGTTAGTAAAACGGCACAGTACATTTTAATGAAAATTTGTTTGGGGACTTTTTTTTTTGCTCTCTCTTATCGCCCTTCTTAGCCTTTTTGGAACCTCCCCCCCCCTTTTTTTTTAGGACTTTAGGCCTTTCTCAGCTACCACCACACCAGCAAATGTCGGAACAAACAGGCCACTTTTATCAAAAAGGGCATTTTCCGAAAAGGGCAGGGGCAATGCCCCGCCCCTTCCTGTGCATGCCACTGACACGAACTAAGAAACTTCGGGTGTGCGCAATCAGGACTGGGGGTGAGGGGAGGGCGCGCTTTGCATGGGTAATATAAACACCCTAAAACCTTCCCATTCAGAATTGTCGGAAACTCATTGCTATAATACACGAAGAGTGAAACTATGTGGGTGTGTGTTGCAATCAGAATTGTAGGTTGTTGACTCGAGCAAAAAAAAAAAAATAGTGATAAAAATCTTCTTCCGACAGTCCGGGGACGAATACTGTCCGAGAACGAACTGCATGGGGACGAAAAGTCCGAACACCGATTTTATAGGGGGACGTAGGGGTGTCGCAACCCTCTAAACCGTCTGGTCCAGCAAACAGTCGACAAAATTATACAATAAGTCGTTCTGCTAGTCGGAAGATTAATTCATCACCCTGCCTTGTCAAAATATACAGTTAAAAATTATTTTTTCCAATCGAAAATGTTCAGTGGACTCGTGCTGGCTTTAATGTTTACTAAAGAATTAAATAACACCCACCAAGATGCGCCATTATACGTACAAACCTGAGGCTTCGTGTCTTTCTTGCTTTTTCTAGTGCTAATGCAGGTTGGCCAAGCGAGAACGCGCATCGACGCTCTATTATCAGAACGATATGTACGTGTGTGGAAAAAGTACAGAGGTAGAGGTCTGCCAACCTTTCAGCAAATGGGAGAGTCCAAAGAAGAACGATAATTTTGGTAGGACAAGAAGCACCAATAGGCCAATTTTCACGTTACACACTTACTTCCGGTTCAGGCCAAGGATTAAACGAAGGAGACAGCCATCTTGCGGGCTGGAGTCAGCCATGTTGCGGGAAGGAGATAGCCATCTATCTACAGTAAGGAGACGGCCATGCTGGAGGAGGTAACGTCATTATGCTTCTCCGTCATAACGTCGAAATGCTTTTTATCGTCGTTTTTTAAAAATGAATTTGTTGTTTTTATTGTGACAACAACGATTAACAAATGTAAACAGAAAGCTTTTATTTTTTAAAACACCAGGTAAAACGGAGACGGAAACTCGTTTCCGGAAGTGGAAACTTTATGTTGCCGAAACCGAAACCAAGCAAACGGAAATTCACCCCCTCTCAAAAAAAAACTGATC
Source organism: Lithobius niger (assembly GCA_023313725.1). Taxonomy (NCBI): domain Eukaryota; kingdom Metazoa; phylum Arthropoda; class Chilopoda; order Lithobiomorpha; family Lithobiidae; genus Lithobius; species Lithobius niger. The sequence continues at coordinate 6,086 of JAHWFP010070078.1, read as the reverse complement.
TCCGTTTATTATTGTTGGCCTTTTCACTAAAGTATATGACCTTCTCGCATTTTTTTTACGAGGTTGTTGTTTTTTTGTGTGACAACAACGGCTAATAAGTGTAAACAGAGCGATTTTATTTTTTAAAACTCCGTTGTGTGCAGATCCACTAGTCGCGTGCTTCCTTACAGCACTCTGATTGGCTGTTCGGGCTACTTTGGTGGAAGTGGTGAATATGACGTTACACCACAGTGTGAATTAGTATATTTTTCGAAAAACAATACTACCATAACCCGGGAATGAACCATCTTCTCCAATCACTCCATCTTTCGGAGAGTCCGCTTCTGAGTTCAATTCTGGACCACGCCTGACAGGATCAGTCTTCTCGCTCGCGTGGTTAGGCTTAACTACAAACCTGAGATTACCTGCGGAGAATAACTAAGTGCCTCCCTAAGATTGTTCTTGAATTAGAATCTCCCGTTAGTTCGTAGGCCGGTCGACCTCTGGCAGCCAACAAATTCGACGCTTAATCAGCCTACTCCGTGAGCCGGGAGGCAGCAGGCATGATCAAAGTGACGGAAAATCCAATAAGTCGGTAAAATCAACGAGTCGTAAAGTGTAATAAGTCGGCAGATCTTGTTTACAACCCACCACTTTTAGCTTTCAGCTTTCCGAACATTCTTGGTTACATCTTTCACTTTGCACATCTAAGTTTAAAGCAACATACCGCCTGCCTTATAACCTTTCGTCTGCCTTTATAACAGCTAGGCGTCGATAGCATCCGCGCATTTATCATAGTCAAGGTCAACTGAGACAGTAGCTTCGTTGCTCGCAGCGAAAAACGCAGCTGCTATCTCACTTGGCATTGCGCCTAATAGACAAGCCAGCGTGAACGCATTAATTGTCTCGTCACAAACCAGAATGATTCTCGTATTTTAAAATCACAATTTATAATTTTCTAGACTAGTGTCTTTATAATTTTGCTTCGGCGATCTATTGGAATAATTAATTTTAATTTTTACCGCATCAGTCTTTTAGATTTTTGATCTCATGGTAATTATTAGAAATTTAGTACATGTACCCACAGAGATGAAACGTCATGATTATTGTAAGCGCGCAATTCATCGTATACTGCGGGATGCAGTAAATAAAGTTAACAATTATTCATCAGAAAATCTCCTAGATGCCATATTTTAAAACAGATTTTTAGCAAGGGAAAGACTAACGGTAAGGAAATAGACCTTTGGGGCCATATTGATGTGGAAGATCGAGAAAAATGGCGCTGGGAGGTATATCCCTTTAAAACTCACCACCAGATCACTGTAACGTTGTAAACGTTTTTTTTTTTAATACTGTTCGCCCTTGTTGAGAAATGAGATACAGCTTTAAACTACATACATTTCTAGGCTGCTGTACAGGCACACGCATGCGCGTCGCAACGTAGAAACCTTACACAGCGTCCACATTTAATTGTCTGTCTTTTTCTCCTCAACCATCAGGTTTAGTGTACTTAGAACAAGGGCAACTGAGATTGTAGCTGCATTCCTGCAGCGAGGAACGCAGCTTCAATATCAGTTGGCCTTGGCGTAGCGAGCTTCCACAGACGATTTCAATGCCAGATAAATCATCACATAGGAATAAGTTATTAACAGTTATAGGGGTATATTTTTCGTTATCAAAGTAACGATACGGAAAACTTGGCAGGTACTGGTGTATATTTACATAATTGGATTGGATCTGCTACATCGCTTCAACACGTATCTTGGCAATATAGACAACAATAAAGCATGATTAATCAGTCTACTTCAGTAATAAACTAAAGAACAAGAGTTAAAAAATACATGAATTACATTGCAGGAATGGCGCCGCAAATTTCATCAGTACAAATTAATACAAAAATTGCAGAAATTATGCACATTTGTATCTAGGCAAGATGTTTCCTAATCCCCATCAAAGCAGAACTACGAAAGCGCAATAGGGGCTGAACTCTATATGTTTAGCTGGTATTTTGGATCCACCAATAGGTGACTATAACGCCTCAACACACGCCTATAAGGCTATAAAGATTCCGTGGGAAATTCTGCGTGCACGTGGCGTGCGAGTTGCTCCACCTTAAACTTGAGGACATAATTTCTTTGATTTCAGCGAAAAAATCACTTATGAAGTAGCCACATTATAAACTTGTATTCACTGTAACGGCCAAAACGTGGAACTCGACTCGAATTCGTTATTTCCTTAGGGTCGGGTCGGTAGGGTCGATGATGGATGTAGCAGTTGTTTGATTTATTATTTTGTAGAGTGTGAAACTCAAAGGTGGGAGGGATGAGAAACAGCCTGTCGTGTAATGGGGGAAGAGGAAACCACTGCAACGCCCTGGTAAGTGATATTTCGGTATCATTTGGGAGGGGAAAGAAGGGGTTTATGTGTTATCATAAACGAGGTGAAAAAAGGGGCTTTGTGTTTATCGTGTATACGAGGGGAAAAAGGATTTTGTATTTATCATGTACGACGAGGGGGGGGGGAGGGTTTTGTGTTTATCGTGTAGGAGAGTAAAAAGGGGTTTTGCGTTTATTGTGTACGAGGGAAAAAAGGGGTTTCGTGTTTATCGTGTACAACAGGGAAAGAAGGGTTTTGTGTTTATTGTGTACGAGGGTAAAAAGGGGTTTCATGTTTATGGTGTGCGAGGGTAAAAAAGGAGTTTTGTGTTTATTGTGTACTAAGAAAAAAAGGAGTTTTGCGTTTATTGTGTACGAGGGAAAAAGAGGTGCGTGTTTATTGTACAACGGGAAAAAAGGGATTTGTATTTATCGTGTACAAGGGAAAAAGGGGGTTTTGTGTTTGTGTAAGAGGGAAAAAAGGGGTTTGTATTAACGTGTATGAGGGTAACAAAGGGGTTTCTGTTTATCTTGGACGACGGAAAAAAGGTAGTCAGAATGAAAAGGACCTACTGCGTGGGCCAAAAGAATCCACGCGAAGATCATAGAGTAAAACACGATCTTAATTTTCGGCAATGATACCAAACTTTGTGGCATAAAAGGTTAAAAATATTTGTAAAGATTTTATACCTCAATGTTTGCTCTCATCCTCATTGTGTTTGTACTTGTTGAACAGGTAACCAAGACACAAAGCTGTTGGCAATAGCGTAAAATTAAAATCGTCTTTTAGTCTATGAGTGGTTTTGCCGACCCAGTCAGTGGGCCTTATTCGTTCTAACTCACACTCGGGAAAATAATTTGTTGTTCTACGGGAAAAAAGGGGTTTTGTGTTTGTCGTGTGCTATTTGGTGTCACGATCGTGAATGGTACCGTCAAATCGTCACAAATTTAAATGACAGATTTAAACAGTGCCAAATGGCTTTCAGTGAGCTGTACGAGTGCCATAAAAGGCTGAGGGAGTGCAGCCAAAAGTCTGGGTGCCAGGTCACTATGACGTCATCACTGCACTGTTGATCCCATAGGGCCAGAAAACTATTTATACGGAGCCTATTGAAAAAAATTAGCGTTTTTATTCATTTGTGTATTTGTACACTGTTAACGCTTGACTGAGTTTGCTTCACAACCAGTTTGTCTTCAACAATGTGCTGCCAATAACGAGCATTGTTGCACTTTTTCCGGAACCTGTGTCGGACGCTAATGTCACATGACTTCTTGTCTTTCTGACCAGCGCGCTACCCATGTGACGTGGTAAGCGTCTACAGTTTGCTTTCCGGGGAGATTAAAAACGAAAGGGCTTTAAAAGAAAACCCATAATCCTGCATAATGCGATTCCCCCATTTGAGCTGGTTGCTCCTTTCGACGCGAATTTGATAGCTTCAATTTGTGGTGGCGCTGCTTGCCTGATTCATAATGGCCTCTTGTGGTGAGCCAGCTTAATAAATGTTTTCATCTAGCCGAGCCTTCCGACCTTGTCATGCAGAACTAGAAAAGAAGCTTTATACGACACCGTTTTACGAGCCTTGGAACTTGGGTACAGCCGTATTTCCGGATTATTAACTTTCAAACTCATTTTGGAGCCACTTGCCGGGATCGGGGCTACATCTGCAAAGTGTCTACGATCGTAGCGCCACCAGCACGTGACGATTTAAACACTACTCAAAACACGAAAAAGCGCCACCATCGTAACCCGTTGATGTTATTGCTTGCGTTAGCCATAATATAAACAAGGAAATTATAATGCGACGTTTGTTATTCGAAATGTGCTTGCGCGCGTTTTTCTTCGAGAAACTGAATTACTGTTTTATTGAAACAATTGCATGCCTAACGCCGAATCAACTACGTAGTGTTTTTTGTTTAACTTTTCATGGTGGAAACTGGGGTAAATTGGATTTCTTTACCCATTTAAATCATTTTGTAGGGTTTTTACCTATAAACACGTTACTATTTATGATTAAGTAATATATATCCGTGAAGTAGACCCGATTATCCCGAAATAATTGATCGTCTGCGAGAAATGGAACAGTCCAAAGATCTAGGGGTAGCAAAATCGAACTCGCGCGTTTCGAGTAGACGATCAATTATTTCGGGATAACCGGGTCTACTTTACGGATATGTGTTTTAATGCTAAGGTGTGACGTCGAGCCAACATATCTAGTTATTTGAGATTAAAAAAAAAATTTATTTGAAAATTTTATTTGTGAATCATGATGTAAATTCCTGAACTCAAACTTCCGGTTTAAACTTCCTGTCTGCGAAAGTCTCACGTACGCGAGGACGTCCCTATATCCAGTCCCAGTCACCGACGTTTGTGTTTAAGTTAAAACCGTATTTTTTCTACTTTATTAGTTTAAATAAGATATAGCGTATAAAATACGCTATTCGCTTGAGTCTCGTAGGTTTTTAGGTGTGTTTTAGAAGGTGTCAGTAGGCTAGTTTTCGTACCGTCGGAACGAAAGGTTGCTGGGTCGGCTTGGACCATTCCGTCATGGATGGGGTGGGGAGGGGGCTAGCATCGTACGCGAAGTTTTTTTTTGTGTGTTAGTGCGGAAAATGTCGCCAGGTTACAAATGTGCTGTTCGCTTGAGTATCGTATGTTCTTAGGGGTATTTAGGTGTGTTTACAAGTGTCGGTAGCCTAGTTTTAGTACTGTCGGAACAAAAGGTTGGCGGATTGGGCCATTCCTCCATGGGTGGGGTCCTAGCATAGTAGCCTACGCGAGGTTTTTTTTATTTTCGTGTTAGTACGATACATGTCGCAGGTTGCAAATGTGCTTATTTATGTTGGTTGCAATGGGGTGTGCTGGTTGAATTTGTGTTGTGTACGGTAGTTTTGCAAAGTATGTCACATGGTAGAGCAGTGGTTGTGTAGAGCGAGGAAAAAGTGTTAGATTACCAAAAATGTGTTAGGTTATCAAAAAAAGTGTGGGTTATCAAAATTAACCCACGGTCACGTGTGTGGGTTTTCAGATTAACCGTATAAAACGGCTACACTTTTAGTATTGGGATGTGTTGGCGTGACGTCACCACCGTGCATTCAATAAATATACGCGAATTGCTATAAATTAGAGAAGGGGGAAAACAAGCCAAACAGCGAAAAATCAACCACAAAACCAACCACCTTTATGGACTTACGTTTCGTCGGAATGACATGTCCCGGATTCGAACTGTCAACCCAATTCGTCCCGAGAACACTGACATGAGCCATTATCGCTACGGCCTACTGGGATAAAGATGACTCACTGGACCCGTTGTTAAGGTCACAGAAGTGCGGACCTGGGCTCCATTCGACTGAGAGTGCTTGCAGCCATAGGCAATGAAGAAGGAAGACGAAATAAATACAACCGCTCAACCAAGGGTTAAATAAATATATACAAATCACTGTTTATTTATTTAACCCCTAGTTGAGCCGTTCAACGGCGTTGTATTTATTTGTCTTCCTTCTCCATTGCCTATGGGTGCAAGCATTCTCAGTCGAATGGAGCCCTAACTCTACGGGTTCGTCACTAGCAAGGTACAGAATAACAAAATCGCGAATTGCTTGCAGATGTTCCAGAAATTTCACTTAAACGTTTGAGCTGATCCATGTTTTTTTCACTAAAAGTCGTTACTTTTCAGTATAATAAATAATAAATAAATAAAAATAGGTTACAAAAAAGTAGTTTCGTTATCAAGA
>JAHWFP010070076.1:13544-55157 GCA_023313725.1 Lithobius niger | reverse complement strand
AAAAAAAGAACGTTTCCTGAAACAATGGCCTCCTGTCGTAGGAAGGGGGGGGGGATGGAAGAGTCAGGGGCAGAGTCCTGCAAGATAGCATATTTATAAAAATCAGAGCGAATTTGAAACGATTACTACAACTTAGATGTAATTACAGGAAATTCATACCTGTAAATTCAAACGAATTTATTTCAAAATTGTCAAAATTGTTTTTTTTTTTTTAAACAAAGGGCCTCCTATAGTAGGGGGCCTCCCCGGGGATCCCCGGATTCCCGGGCGGCCCAATCCGACGCTGGCTGAAGCCCTACTGCTCATTAAAACTGGGGCCCGTATTCTGAACGCTGACTAAAACTCGTACTTGACTTGAAATGACGTCACACCTATTTAGTGCCATTCACCAACATAACTTCTTTTGGATACATTTGGAAGAAAGCGGGTGGTGAATGGCACTTAATAGGTGTGACATCATTTCAAGTCAAATGACGTCACACCTATTAAGTGCCATTCACCACCCGATTTCTTGCAAATGTATCCAAAAGAAGTTCTGGTGGTGAATGGTACTAAATAGGTGTGACGTCATTTCAAGTCAAGTACGAGTTTTAGTCAGCCTTCAGAATACGGGCCTAAGACAGCCATGTCACGGGTCGTGTTAGTATGCGAAACGAGCAGTGCCTTTGAGACAGAGACTTGTGGAAACCGAGGTGAGACCGAAACGAGAGCATGATAACGAGCAATGAGACCGAGACACGAGTTTAAAGCACCAAGTGGAAAGTTTCATTATTTGTAAATTTAAACAGCGTCGACAGATAATGGAAAGGATACCTATACAAGATTCCAGTCGATTTGCCTTGGTAACTTTACTAGTACTTGCCTGTTTTTTCCTGGATCATGCAGAAAAAACAAAACAAGTTTGATTCATGGTGTTAATGTTTTTCTTTTAAGACTCCATGTCATATTTAGAGTTTTTAAACCCAAAACTCATTATCAAACCGCGGTTTTTGGTTTCTGAGAGATTGGTGCCCGAGTTAACTCGGATTTTCGAGAATTGTAAAGTTGTGTTTACTTTTGCCAATACTTTGCCAAACTACGTGTAGCCCTGCTAAATTAAGATTAAATTAATTATAATTGCAACAAACAAAACTAATTCAAATACAAATATTAAATGTATAGATAAGAGAACGATCATTTTTAATCCAAAGTTGTGGAACTATAGGCCTACCTGTGAGTTTAAAGTTTATTCAAATATTTCAAAAAGAAAGCAAGGAGGTTAGAAATTAACGTTTAGGCTTATTTATTATTGGTTAAAACTAAAATATTGGGTAACTCAGCAATGTGCGCTTTAAAATAATAAGGGATAAAGTTAGATGACACTAAGACACACGCTAGTGTGTCGCCCGCCACAATTGAACGTCCGTCCTATCGTCCTATCGTCCGAACTTTAACGTCCGTCCTATCGAGATAACATATGTGAGCATGGCGACAAACAGGACTGAAAGCAGAAGGCTCGAGTCAAATAAATACAGATGCAAACCTATTTATAAGTCCAAAAGGCAACGTAAATAGGTTTGCATCTGTATTTATTTGACTCGAGCCTTCGGCTTTCCGTCCTGTTTTCCCTTATTTCACGTTTCAGTGATCCATTCGTTTCGCTTGGTGTGTGGCGCGGCAAATAAGCGTCCTACCAGTGGCGATGGAAAATGTTTGTTTCTATGTGTATATATATGCACGTGTTAAATGCATGTATGGTTCAGCGGTAGGCCCTCGGCCTCTGGTTCGTATAGAGCAGTGACACGACGTAGTATTATTGTATACAACTCTCTGCTGGAGCTTTAATGGGTTAGCTGCAAGGGGCACTGCAGAGAGAAACAGAAGGGCTTCATACTGAAGCCGATGCTGTGAAGAGTGATTTCTCAGACCTAAAACGCACGATTTTTGTTGTTGGAGAAAACAACGTTATTTTAAGCCTAAGAAATCCGCTCTTCCGTTGTTTTTCCCTCCATTTTTATGTAGTGCACCTTGTAGTTATGCCCTCCAAAACCCATACTGGTGCCAATCTGGTGCCAATATGGCGGCAAATGTCACTGCTCTATAATGTCGTGGGCTCGATTCCCCCGCTCAAGCATTCTGACATACAAATAGGTTTGTATCGGTGTTTAGCATGGCGACAACTAGACACTTGTTTCTTTTACAGCCAAGAAAGTTTGGCTGTTTTCAGGCATCTGAGGATAAATAACTCTGCGGCAGAAAAGCTGAAACTTCATTTGATCGGGAGACTTTGATCACCAGACTACATAAAAGTCACTGTTTAAAGTCTTCTTGTTCAAAAGACGATGTGAATACCACTGATATTTACTTAATTTCTAGTTAATACGTTGATGTTCTCAATACGTAGATGTTCTCAAAACGGAACTAAAGCAAAAAAAAAAAAAAAAAACTATAAAGTGACTTTTCCATCTCATAACTGCTAACAAAAAAAATGGATTTATAAATTTGGACCAAAAACATATAATATCTTACCAAAACAAAACTTGTAAAGGATTCCCGCCAAGCGTTTCGGCTGTTTGAAGTCATGATGATATCAAACGCCAATCTCTTTCGCCAAATTAATCCCATCGGCTAAGACTTCAAAAGTTTACAATGAAAAGTTTACGAAGACTACAATGCAAAGGAGCATGAAGATGCTTTCTGGTAAAGTGGCAGCGTCTGAAATGTTAACTCCATGTGAAACCTGCCTGTCGTCCTCAAAACGAAATTAAAGCAACATACCGCTTGCCTTATAACCTTCCGCCTGCCCTATCACAACCACGCGCAGATCGCCATCCATACATTTAATACCGCCAAGGTCAACTGAAACAGTAGCTTCGTTCCACGCAGCGAAAAACGTAGCTACTATCTCAGTTGGCATTGTGCCTAATAGACATGCCAGCGTGAACGCATTAAATGTGTCGTCACAAACCGGAATGATACTCGTATTTAAAAATCACAATTTATAATTTTCTAGGCTAGTGTTTTGTAATTTTGCTTCGGCGATCTATTGGAATAATTAATTTTAATTTTCACCGCATTAGTCGTTTAGATTTTTGATCTCATGGTAATTATTAGAAAATTAGTACATGTACATACAGAGATGAAACGTCATGATTATTGTAAGCGCGCAACGCATGATATAGGCGCCACATTTTCAAACGGATTTTTAGCAAGGGAAAGACTAACGATAAGTAAATAGACCTTTCGGGCCGTACTTGATGTGGTGGATCGAGAAAAATGGCGCTGGGAGGCATAGCCCTTTAAAGTCTCCCCCCCCCAAAAAAAAAAAAAATTAAGGAGACAATAAAACTGGATTGGCTTTTCCATCACGTAATACTAAAAAATAAAAATGGATTTTATCAATTTGGACCAAAACGATGAGACATCTACCCCAAAACAAAACTTGATAAAGATTCCCGCCAAACATTCGGTCGTGCGAAGTCGTGATATCAACCGCCAAGCTCGTCCGCCAAGTTAAACCACCGACTAAGACGTCAAACGTTAAATGAAATAAGTAAAATTTACGCAGTAAGCAATTTTCATATATTTCATTTACCTTCGAATTATTACTCGGTGGCTTTAACTTAGCAGAAGAGCTTGGCGTTTGATATCACGACTTCAAACGGCCAAAAAGCTTGCTGGGAATCATTAACAAGTTTTGTTTTGGGGTGGTAAATAAAAAAAAAAAAATAGAACTGCAAAGGGCATTTTAGTTATTCAACATTTTAAACCCGGATATGCAGCATTGTCTTTTTTGGGCTCACCTAAAAAAATGATCAGTTTTGCAGGGTTTCCGGGCCGAGGCTACTCAGGATGGAATGTAAACAGTAGTCACGTCCCTATACAAGATCTCTAATTTATTTGAATTTGCTACATTTTTAGTTTTAAACTTTGTCACTCTTACAACGTACTATAAGTGTCATTTTGTCATATTTCAATACAAGCTAAATCAGTTTATTTATGGATAGCAGGAGATTAAATTTCCTGTGAAAAAAAAATTACAAAATCCGTTCAGCGCACTGCTACAAAAAAATTCCAAATACACACCGGACATCAATTCATGCGCAGCCAAACAAAACTCGTTCATTCTTTTCATTTTCAATAGTTTTCCGTAAATGTCTCCACAACGGAAAAAAAAAAAGACTTTTGAAATCAAGGGAAACTTTCCATTGGTTATTGATTGGCTATAATTATTCCAGTTAACTCTCTTTCCTAATTTGTTGTACCTTTATATTTATCTATCCTCTTTTTTGCCACCGTGATATTTCGTAAAAACGCTATTATCAGTCCGGAATTCAAACAAAGATATAAAAACAAGCACTTTGTTTGAAGTTGTCATCTCAGGTGAGCCCCTGTTACAAGGCCAGTACATCACAACTTCTCATCCTTCCGTCGGTAAGTACACGTTGTATAAAGGACCGCGTTTTTGTGTGTGTGTAAACCTCTCCATGATCTCCCATGTTAAATGCCAGACTTTGAAACCCTGCAGTTTCTCCCATATTTGACATAACCCAACGAAATTGGGAATTTGGAATCGCGTCATAACTATCTTACTACATTAAACATTTTAATGATAACAATTAAACTGTTTGGCGTCCACAGCATGGCCATTTGTTCAAGTTGTTGTTGTTGTTGTTGGGGATCTTTCGTCTCGCAGATAGATCGAACCAATTAACCGATTTTCAACTTTTCTAGATTAAAACATATAGGTATGAACAAGGCCTAGGCAAAATTATCCCAACTTGAAGAGGAGGATTATGATAGCCAAGATTATGGTAGTCACATTAAAATAGTGTGAACGCTATTTTAATGTGACTACCATAATCTTGTTGTTCCTTTTTTTTCTAGTTGGGGTAATTTTCCTCTCACCTAAAGGTTGAACCAATGAACCGACATTCAATTTTTAGGGCGTAAAATTTAGGTATTAACAAGGGCCAGGGCCTTTTTAAACGCTATTTCAATGTGACAACAATATTCTTGTTCTTCTTCTTCTTCTTGTTGGGGAAGTTTTGCACCAAGAGCTCGAACCAGTCGAACCGAGTTTCAACTTTTATAGATTAAAACGTAGGTGTGAATTGAACAAGAACTACTATGTGACTACAATACACTCTAAAGACGAATGTGTACCTACTCAGCCTCTACACGAGTTGTGTACTAGCAGTACACAGTCCGTGCAGCGACAACACACATTCTCGCCACAGCTTGTGTAATGCCTACCTGTGTACTCTCAGTACACAGTTCGTGTGGAGGCTGAGCGGGTACACATTGACGTGTACTCTCAGTACACATCGTTTTCACAGTGTATTCTTGTTGTTGTTTTTCTTGTCGGGGAAATTTTGCTCTCACCTACATATCGATACATTTTCAGACAGTTTAACGTTGTAATTCTCTTCTTCTTTTGATAGCTCCTCAAGTCTTTGGAAGTAATCGACATTTAAGAAGAAAATGGCGTAAGTTATAGTTCTTAAAGCCATAAAAAAAACTTGCCATAAAAAGGGGCGATTGCAGGGACAACGCTAAGGGGGGGAGGCGAGGGGGGCGCTCGCCCCCCTAAATTTTGGCTGCCCCCTGGCGCCCCCACCCCCAATATCAAATCAAAGCAGACGTAAAAACGAAGAAAATTCTGGTAACGTATTAAGAAAACTACGTTAGTTTCTCTCACAGCGACAGAAGGACTTCAGGTCACATCAATACAGCCCAGATTTTACTGTGAGAGTTGTAAAATCATCTTTTATACAGCTGATTTTATACATATTAAAAAAAGAAATGGTGTAGAAAACATTTAAGAACGTTTGGCGTGAGAAAGAATTGCAAGAGTGTTATTTTACTTTTATTCTTTTTTTGGGAGGGGGGGAGGGGACCGCAAAAGTAGAATTTTTCGGTTCGCCCCCCTGGCTGAAATTGCTGCCCCACTGCCGCCTCCCCACTCAAGTGATTCTAGCGTCGTCCCTGTTTATTTATCTTACGCAGATTTGGAGAAAAACTCATCCATTTCATCTGCCGTTTGATGAAATGTTGAAAAAAATCCTCCCTTCGAGGTTTATGTAGATTTAAAACCAATACACAAATTATAAAATTAAATTTTAACAAATGAGTGAAATACAGCTGCAGTAAAACGACAAATAAATAACGCCTGTCTTAAGCATTTCAGGACAGCAGTTTCTTAGCATTTCTTGTTGTTTGTTTTTAGGGAGCACGAACCCAAACAACGCTTTTTATTTTGCGTTTAACGAACCCAAACAGGAACAGGAATCCAAACTGGGTTAGCAAATTTTGCTTCAATAATATTTACAATGAACAACGTATTTTGCTTATCTAGACACACGCTAATGTGTCGCCGCCAAGTAACAGTAGATCATCCGATTGTTCACGTCTGATTATTATAAGATTAATTGTTGATGATGAAGAGGCTGCCTAGGCAGGTGATAAAGGTTGTGCTGTTTGTTCGGCTTAGGTGTTAAGTAGGTTAGGAGTAGTTTTTAAGTTAGAGCGTATGGATTTGTGGGCCTGTAAGCTCTGAAATAAAGTAAAGTAAAGTAAAGCTGCCTAGGGCCTACGGACAATGTGCTGTTTGTTCGGCTTAGGTGTTAAGTAGGTTAGGAGTAGTTTTTTAAGTTAGAGCGTATGGATTTGTGGGCCTGTAAGCTCTGAAATAAAGTAAGGTAAGTAAAGCAGCCTAGGGCTCCCAATAAATTTTCTTCCGGCCTAGGGCCCAGACTCTGTATTGAATAAATCGTACGGCCGTACTAGCATACATATGGCTGCTAACTGTAAGCAAATAAAAACATATTTTATCATGTTGAGGATAAAGCCCAATGCGACCGAAATCTTTCAAATTGTGGAAATGTAAGGGAAAGGTGCAGAGATAAAAAAAAAAAACTAAAAGTTAAAGTAGGAGTGTTCACCATTCATGGAGAGAAAGAGCATCAAAAACGTTATTTTCAGTAGACAGCTACTAAGTTACCTATCACATCGTTAAAAACCATAGACTCTTTGCTCATAGCTAGCAAAAAATAGGAGCTGCCTACACTGCTAGACGTTTACACACGAATGAATGGTGATCTGAACATTGTCCTTTTGTTGGTTTGGGGCTTGTGGTAAGCAGGACACATACGTGAAAGGGTTTTGAATTTCTCAACCAAGGAATTTAAACTTAAATTTCTTTTCCATGTTGTAACCGAAGATTCCAACCAACAACGTATTGGACAGTCAACCCTGGTTACTAGAATTATTGTGAAGGCCTGGACGTACTAAAATCTGAAATGTAACGTAGAGCAAAAAAGTCCTTGGTGTAAGCCAAAAAAAAAACTGCACTTTGTGAGGATAACTCCATCTTCTGTGTACTTCATGTCCACACCCATGATAAACTTTTAGGAAGGGGTGCCCCCTGAAGCCTGTCCAAAAACCAACATGGTGGCCATTTTGTTTTTAAAATGGCCGCTGTACAATACAAAAATTCGAAAATCTACTGATGTTTGTAAATTTAATACCGACTTCTAGGTTTTAAGGTGTACCGAATTCAAAAATTCTCTAAATAATTTCCAGGACTTTACACAACGAGATATCCAAAATGGCGGCCAAAATAGGGCATAATTCAAGTGTTTTTCATAATTTTAAATTATACTGATAGAGTAGAGGCATATTTTAATTATTCCTCAAAAAGGTGAGTTTATTTGCAATGACTAAACTTGCAAACACCAGGTAAAATCCGTAGTGTAGTGTGTTCGTAATTAGGAACTAAGGTGTGGCTGTTTCTATGCTGTAGCACTGCATTTTTCTTCCAATTCAGAGTAAGTGGCAACTTTAAACTGCTGCAGTAGCCGTTCTAATTAAGATAAATAGATGTAAGTAAGCTTAGACGAAAGATGGAGAAGTTTATGTTGAAACAAGGCCAATTAAAACGTTTTATTGTAATTAGGAGCTAAGCTTTGGCAATTTATCTCCACTGTTGTGGTATGCTTTTTGCGTCTATTTGCCAGAAGTTATATGTTTAAACTGCTGCAGTAGCCGTTCTGATTAAGATAAATGGACGTAATAAGGCTTATGTGACAGATGGCGATGTATCTTTATGAAGGTAATTAGAACGAATTATCCTAATTAGGTGATAAGCCAAAACTGTTTGCCTACGACGTAGCCCCATGACTTGTTCAATTCACTGCATCTTACTTCTTTAAAGTGACACGGTGGCAGTTCTAATTATGATAAATGGATGTAATAAGGATTATATGAAAGGTGGCGAAGTGTATATTCCAACACAGGTAATAAAAACTATTATCCTGATTAGGAGATAAGCCATAAGTGTTTATCTGTTCTGTAGCTCCATGCTTACGTCAATCCTCTCTGAGTTACATCTTTAAAATGATGCGGTGGTAGTTCTAATTATGATTAATGAATGTATTTTAATTACCCTTGTTGGAAAACATACATCTCCTTCTTTCATTTAAGCCTAATTATATCCATTTATCTTAGTTAGAACGGCTACTACAGCACTTTAAAGACGTAACTTGTGATAAATAGGCTCAAAATGCGCATCATTACAACGTAGATAAACTGCAGTAGCGTAGCTCCTAATTACAATAAATCGTTTCAATTATCCATGTTGAAAAATATACATCTCCACCTGATGTCTAAGGATAAATACATCCATTTATTTTAATTAAAACTGCTACCGCATCACTTTAAAGATGTAACTTATGGTGAATTATTTTATTTTATTTTATTTAATTAAAAAAAAATGCAGTGCTACAGTATAGAGAATTAGGTGCAGCTTAACCCCTAATTACAAACACACTACACTGCGGATTTGAGCTGGTGTGTTTTCTAGTTACTAGTCATTTGGAACGAACTCACTTTTTTGATCACTAATTAGAATCTACTCCCTACTCATACGTACATTTTAAAACTAAGAAAAACACTTGAATTTTGCCACCATTTTATCCGCCATCTTGGATAGCTTGTTGTGTGAAGACCTGGCACCTTGTCAGAGCATCTTTTGTAATTCGGCAGACCTTAAAACCTAGCAATTGACACCAAACTTACATACGTTAGCAATATTTTTAATTTTTGTATTGTATAGCGGCCATTTTAAAAACAAAAAAGGCCGCCATGTTGTTTTTTGGACAGATTTCAGGGGGCACCCCTTCCTAAACGTATGTGATGGGTGTAGAAATGAAGTACAAGGCAGATTGTGTTATCCTCACAAAGTGCAGTTTTCTTGAAAAATTTGCTGCTTACATTCAAGACTAAAAATAATCAGTCATTTACATTGCCGTGGATTGCTTAAGAATAAAGAATGCACGTTACATGATGGTTACGCAACAATAGAGCAGTGACATTTGCCGCCATATTGGCACCAGTATGGGTTTTGGAGGGCATAACTACAAGGTACACTACATAAAAATGGAGGAAAACACAACGTAAGAGCGGATTTCTTAGGCTTAAAATAACGTTGTTTTCCCTTGCAGCTAACCCATTAAGGTTAATACTACGCCGTGTCACTGCTCTTTACGAACATTCACGAACAAAAGGGTAATGTTTTGCGGTCTGATGTTTTCGTATAACAGTGAACTTCAGGGATTTCTGCATGACAAAATGTGAACGAAGCAAGCAAATGAAAAAAACTGTCAATTTGGCTGATCGGCTACAAATTATTATAGATATAAAATTTCTCAAGAAAAAAATGTCGTGATGAAGATAACACGTTGTAACCTTTTGAACGTTCGAACTCCTAAGTTACAAGTGTATACTAGAATTAAGCAACTTAAATCATGTCTTATCATGTCAAGGGGAAATCCCAATGCGGCCGAAATCTTTGCAAATTGTGGAAAATGAGACGGAAAGGAGCAGGGATAGACAAAATAATTAAAGGGGGTGCGTTGATTGAGTGAGCAATTTTAGCTTCATTGTATAGATTAATATTAGCCTTGGGAGGAAAAACTGAAGGAGGACGGCCTGATGGAGTGAGCGAAGTGAACGAAATCAGCGTTTGTTAACCAGTGTGCACTAAATTTGGTGCTGAAGAAAGTTAAGCATGTGAAGCATGAGCCTTGCGACGTGGCATCCCAACGGAGCAGGAGGGTCGTTGCTTTCGGCTTCCATTTCTGCCTCATTTGAGGGGAGAAAGTGGTAGTCTCTATCCGTTTTAAATGACTGTTTTATGCTTTTAATGTAGGATGACTTAGTGGCTTTTGCCATACTTTAATTTTGTTGCTAACCTGAAGACGAAAATTGATAATTTTCGAAACGTTGTTTGTATTTTTATGTATATAGCACTGTTTGGTTTGCCTTCACATAAGCATGGACATACAACAAGCAAAACTGTGTCAATTTGACTGATGGATCGGCTAACTGGGAAATGGCAAATGTGAAAATTATCAATGTGAAAAGACATAAAAGTCCTCCAGGAAAAAAAATAAAGATGGAGATAAGACAGTGTGACTTTTTGTTCGTTCACAGTCCTATGAAAGTTGTGATATCCACCCAAAACCACAACTAGTGTATATAAGAGAAGTCGTCAAGTTTCCAAAAAGGGTCAGCCTTTAAAAGTAGTGATATCATTCAACCAGGGAAAGGCTGCCAAGGTTAATCCTATTAGCCAAGTAAATCGCACCGAATAATACTTTCAACGTTAAATGAAAACTTGAAGATTGCTACCACGAGTAGGGAATAAGTACACATTTAAAACTTGTTACAACGTTAGTACTTCGTTTCAGACGTTGATTAGATTATAAGATTCAATTATTCCATATCAAAACCGCCGAAAGTAGATAACCGAAACTAAAAACCTTGTTACAGTAATCATAACATGTATCCTTTTTTTTGTTTCAGACTTCTCCATTCTCTATTGGTCGCTGTATTGGCCTGCACTGTAGTGTTCTTCCTCGTATTTGTTCCGACTGCAGTGGAAGGTAAGTCGGAAGAAATAATACGTCATTTTTGTCTGCCAGTCTGTTTGTACCGCAGTTATGGCAAAATGCATTAACCAGTTCGAATGAAAACTGGTAGGTATAATCTTCCAGCTTGGGCCGAACTACCCAAGTAAATTATTTTGCGATTTTAAAAGCACTTGTTAGGGCTAGGTGGGGAAGGGGGGGGGGGGAGAAGAGGCAGCAAAAGACAAGGCTTGAAGGTAATTTCGGCTTTTTTGCACGACCGATCCAAGCCCTAGTTGTGAAACCGACGGGCGAAGGAATTTATTAGGGGGAGGGGGTGGGGTTAACAAATTTTTTCTAGGGGGGCGGGGTCGCGGTTTGAAAAAGGTTGGGAACCACTGGTATAGAGGTCCCTGACCCCTGAACCACTTGACCAATTAGAAGAGGCCTTCAGAAAAGGGCAAATCCCCGTAGCAATACCTATAAAATGAGCTAAGTACCAGCTTTATTCACCGCATGGAAGAATTTATCTTCATAATACAAAAAAAAAGCGTTACTATTAACTAGTATAGTTAGTAATTAGGCAAAATAAACGTTATTCACGTCGTTTTTTCAACAAGAAAACGTTAAGCTGTGTCACTAATAGTGACTTTTATGTTGTCAGGCGACCAAAGTCTCCCGATTGAACAAGTTTCAGCTTTTTCTGTCGCATTGTTATTTTATGCTCAGATGGCTGAAAACAGCCAAACTCCCTTTGCAGTAAAGACACAACGTGTCTAGCGGTCGCCATGCTCATATATATTTTATCTGGATAGGTGTTATAGCTTATCATCTTGACGGGCGTGTCTTGATACGGACGTAAACCCATATGGCTTTCCGTCCTTTTTAAGCAATTTGTATTACGGGATCGGCTTTTTTCCCTAAACCGACCAATATGACCATGACGACATTAGTTGTGTATTTCATTTACAATTTACAATATTAAAATGTATAATTACTTCATTTTAAAATTTGAAAACGAACAGGAAACTGCACAAATAAACATATCAGTGTGAAGTAAATGGATGTTGGTAGGCTCAAACGTTTTATTCATTGTAATTGTGCGTAGATTTAAAAATGTACATTACCAAATAATATGTAATAAAATAGTAATATTCTGCATTACAATAATCACAGTAAGAAAGAAACGGCTGTGCAAGACATAACAGTGATACCGGTACATTGAAACATTATGCCGCTTTATGTATTATAACCTAATTAGTCAGAAAAAAAATTGGAAATTTATCCCAGAAATTAGGATACACAAATTCAGCACACGCGTACAAGAAAATCACTACCTTGTGCGCAGAGTATCTTGAGCCCTGCAGGTATTTTATTAGCGGCTACATCTTCCTGGAGGGGGCGGCTTTCATCGTCGGCCGCCATTGTTTTTGTAGCCATCTTGGATGTCAACAAGGCACTCTGCCACCAAAATCATACAATCGATTATCTGTGTTCGTTCTGGGGCGAACTCAACATAGGCCGCGGGCACTTTAGTTCGGTTGAAATGTTTTGTATGTGGGTATTAATCTTTTTTTAACGAGTTTACCGTTGGAGCCAAAACCACAGACTATGGCAATCTGTTCCAAAGATGCTGCAGGCTGGAAAAGAAAGTGTGTTTGGGTCATTCGTTACGTTACTATAGTGTCCGCGGCCTATCTTGAGTTCGCCGCAGAATGAACACAGGTAATCGATTGCACGTTTTCAGTAGCAGAGTGCCTTGTTGATATCCAAGATGGTTACAAAAACAATGGCGGCCGTCGATTAAAGCCGTCCCCTCCAGGAAGGAAAATTGGAAATAAGCCATCAGCGAAAATCTGCTTATTTCCAATTTTCCTTAGTGTTATTTCCAGCGATTTATGTCTATTTATCCCTCCAGGAAGACGTAGTCGCTCATAAAATACTCGCAGAACCCAAGATGCGCCGCGCACACAATAAGGGCACGTTTATGCAACCACTCGCTTTTGCATTCTCGCAGCTGGAAGCTAGAAATCACCTCAAATCCAAACATGGCGGCGGTATTACGTCTGCCGCCTCGCAACGAAAACAGAAAATAACGTGAGTTCAGAAGCGTTTGGGAAAATTGTTTCGTCATGAGGAATTCTTTATATTATTGGCACGGATTATAAGACTGCAAGTATTTACTCAAACAATGTCGGATTTAGCTAATCCATTTAGCTTTGTTACCATGGCAAGGCGATTGAGTTCTAGCTGCGAGAATGCAAAGGCGAGTCGCTGCGTAAACGCGCCCTAATGCTTGTTAGATTTTTTCGTTTGGTTGTTTTTTTCTAAGCCGTTGTTCCTCTTTGTCATTTTCAGGTGGTGAAAACGTCACTGGCAGCTCAGCCGATCCTGACCCACGTTATTATGGATGGAGTGGGTGGTATGGGGGATGGTGGGGAAGGCCATGGTTTGGAAGACGTTAACATGTTCCCCCTACACCACTATTTTGGAATTCATGAACAGGACAAACACTGGTGTCCGACATTACACGAAGATAGCGCAACAACAATTGACTAGCGGTGCTGGTGATTTCCTACCACGTGCAACTTGTACTGAATAGTATTGATAAAAATCACTGACAATAATAAAACCTCTCAGATATGTTTTCACTATGTAAGCAATGTTAAACACGTGTTTACAATAAATCACTGAATAGCAACTGTTTGTTTTTTTTTCAAATGTTTTTTATTGTATGTGAGTGTGTGTGTGTTAACATATCAAAGGAAAATTTATTTTTGGCTCATACTGTTTGAGTTCCCTTTGTTGCATCGAAAAAAGAGGGGGAAGCTGCATGTAACGCATTGAAAAAGTGCATTGTAAGTTCATTTTCAGGCGTTGCTGCTTGGAGCATTCACAACATGGTAAGGGTGATTGTTCCATTCAGGGAGCGCCCTTCTAGCGAAAGTGAACTTGAACTTTTCAGTCACGAAAGTTTTCAATAGCGAAAGTGAACTTTCATTCTAGCGAAAGTTATTTACGAGCAACTACTGATATTTTTCGTGGAAAGGGGGTTTTAGTGAGTTTCATGGTAATCGGGATAATGTTATTTTATCATCGTGATATGATTATCTTATCTCGTCATCGTTCACAAGTCATCATAGGTTAAAATACCTTCCTAGCGTATGGAGATATGAAGGTTATCACAAAGGTAACTTAAAAAAAGGCAGCACAATTCAAGTTAAAGTCAATAAAAGCCCAAAAATGTGCACAAAGAAGCAAAACTACACAACGTTTCGGGGATATAATGCACCCCGTTTTCAAGTGCAAATAAAATCAGCTGAAAAGCATCGTACAACAAACAAATTTGTTTGTTGTACGATGCTTTTCAGCTGATTTTATTTGCACTTGAAAACGGGGTGCATTATATCCACGAAACGTTGTGTAGTTTTGCTTCTTTGTGCACATTTTTGGGCTTTTATTGACTTTCACAAAGGTAACTTGGCTGAATCCAAATAAACACCCCACAAGGGTAAACATGATTAACAGTTTTAATTTTAACATCTATAATAAACACAAATCAATCAATGAATCAATAAAAAAAAATCTCGGCCAAAGCGAGGCTTGTGGAACCGGATACGAAGGTGCGTTAGCCTCACCATGCGAAGAGTATTGTAAGCTCTTTTTCAGGCGTTGGTCCTTGGAGCATTCATAAGATGGTGAGGACGATTGTACCATTCAAAGATCGACCTTCTAGCGAAAGTGAACTTCCCAATCACGAATGTTTTCAATTGCGAAAGTCAGAGTCGGACTGGGTAGAAAACGACGCCTGTGCCATTTAGAGAAATGATGGGGGAGGGGCGCCAACGCGACACCAGGAACTCAAGTCTGACAGGTCCAGAGAGTGTTCTCAGCTCCCCAAGCATTGTCTAGGGAAGAGCGCCATGAGCCTTTGCTAATTTTAGTATACTACCAGTGTCTAAGTGCATTCTTCAACATACATCGTCTTCAACAAATCGTCTTGACTGTCGACATAACTTCTTTTCGGTAAGGTTAGTTCCTATTTGGAATACCCTTGGGGTTGAAACAGTAAATGCATTTCTGTGGCTTTGTTCCGTAGAATGTTTAACTCCGAACCGTCGGAAAAATTTCTTAAACGGCCTCTCTGTTTCCAACTAAATTGAAGTTTTTTTTTTGGTGCTTCTTCTTTTAATTGTGGATCGGTGTAACCGGCTCCCCACCCCTTCCGACTTCCTTCTGCTGGTTGTAGCCGGTAAATATGTATATTATTATTATTATTACATATTAAATTGCAAGGAATAGCTTTTTTATGAACTTCTTTCTTGGATGGCGTGGGACTGTGGGTCTCTTAATTTTTTTTTGAGTGGGGGGAGGGAGGGTTCGGGTGGGAGTTTAACAAAGGCGTTGAAAATGCAAGTAAGGGAGGGGGAGAAGGGGATTTGTTCTTGAAAGGAAATCTCGCCAGCGTTAATTTTTCTTCTGGGAGGGGTGAAAAAGGCTACCCATGGGGCGCCAGAATTGTGGCAACCAAAGGGCACATTGGCACTACGGCCAGTCCGAACCTGGGGAAGTGAACTCCTGCTTCTGCGTTCGAAGATGTTACAAAGTAGCAGTATTCCATTCGTTTCACTTGGAGGATGGCGCGGCAAATAAGCGTCCCTCCAGTGGCGATTGGAAAGTGTTTGTTTATACGGATATATGCACGTGTTAAATGCTGCTTATGGACGTTTCCTTTTAAAGGACGTGTCAGTCTGGCTCAGCGGTAGGACCTCGGCCTTTGGTTCCAAAGGTCCTGGGTTCGATTCCCCGCTCAGGCAGTCTGACATATAAGTCCAAAAGGTAACGTAAATAGGTTTGCATCTGTATTTAGTAAAGTAGAAGTAGGATGTAGCCGCGGAAGCAGCAGTTTTTTATTGTGGCCCCTGGCGCTGCCAACAGTTGCAGGTGTGAAAAGGTTGGAATCGAGCAAAACGATATGGCCATTAATTTGAAACATTAGGTTTCCTCTAAGATGTCATTCAGTGAGGGTTGTAAGACTGAGACGATGTAAGTATAAAAGGTGAATTGGAAAGGGGCGTCGGACGAACGTCTAACTGGAAAATCGTCTAATGGGATATCGTATAATGGAAAATCATCTAAACGGAATATCATATAATGGATAATCGTATAATGGATAAACGTCTAACTGGATCAACGTCTAACTGCGGTTTCTGATGTTATATGTATAGCCGCAGAGAGCGCGGCAGCGCGAGCGAGGCAGGGACATTAGACGATAATCCATTATAAGAATTTCCTGTTAGACGACTTTCCGTTATACTGTTATACGGTATACGTTCTTCCAATTATGCGATTTTCCAGTTAGACGATTATCCCTCGCTCCATTGGAAATAAGCCATCAGCAAAAATCATACACTAGAAATAACGTAGGTCAGTAAACCACCTTTATGCACTTCCGTCTCATTCCAAGTGATGTGAATCAGATTCGATCCGGCAAACCAGTCCATTACCAGATCACTACCAATCGCCTTTGCCAGTATGGGCACTTGTCCACTGGCTATATCGGTGTAAAGGCGGTATGGTAGTGATCTGGTGATGCACATGTTCGCCGGTTCGAATCTGGGTCACATCACTTGAATGAAACGTAAGAGCATGAAATATAATACCTGGTAAATGAGAACTCAAAGGTTGGCTTTCACGGCTCATCGAGTAAATGTGGCCAGCAAGTCTAGGGGTTTGCAGCCCAGTGTTCCACAAATAGGGCATCATCGCAGCGCGCTAAGCTCAATCGTCTCAAGTTCCCAGCAACGAACGTACTCATGGACGATGCCTAGAATCTCTGCCGCCCCATTGCCCCGATCCGTTATTTGTGTAGAACCTGAGTAATGGGGAGGTTATTATAATTCCCAAACACGGACGTAATTTCTTACGGGATGTTGCTGGAAGAGGCCTGCAAGTGAGCCCATCTTCTATGGACCAGGACCAGATAGAGACAAACTGTTTTTACCATTAGATTCAGCGTCCAAATTAGTTAAAATGAATTAAAGAACCGGGAAGTATGAATCGGAAGTAACTCAAAAATGGCGGAAGTGTGCAGAAGGCATTCGCTGCCACTGCTTGTTATTTTTGTTGGTTGATAATGTGGCTTCATGTTTCTCGCGTTTCTCGTGTTGAAATTGAAGAGAAAAAACATGTCCGAAATGTCTTACCACTGTGTAAAACCTTTTTTCCCCCTTGTCTTCTTACCTGCAATGACAGTGTAGCGCCACTGAATTTCTATGTTATGAAAAACCAAAACTGGTAAAAGGGACCGCCAAGTTCCGAATGGTTCGGCCCTTCAAAGAAGTGATAACAACGCACCAGAATATTCGCCAAGGTAATCGCACCAAGGTTCTAGATTAAGTGAAAACTAGAATATTGCTTCTTTCGGCAGCAATGTTCAAGTTTTCATGTAACGTCTAAAGTATTGGTCGGTGCGATTAACTTGGCGAATGTTTTGGTTTGTTGATATCATTCCTTTGAAGGGCCGAACCATACGGAACTTGGCGGTCCCTTTTACCAGTTTTGGTTTTTGATATGATACCACTTATTTTTTTTTTTAAATTGTGTATTAGACTCAACACTGTGAACAACAGCTTATTTCCAGCATTTTTAGCATCTTTTTAATCTCAGCCCACGCCTTGTGGCTGGCGTTTATCTGATTTGCAATGTTGCCTAATAACAATGTTGAAAACATTGCAAATAATGAAACTGGTGATTCAGGGTCCCGTAACTCCAGAATGGCACGACCAATTGAAATTCTGATGTGAAGGTGCAAATCTGTACCATGGTAGCTGTCGACCGTTGAGACCATCTGAACAACTCCAAATATTAACGATGGAGAAGCACAGACAAAATTCACAAACTTCGGCCAGTAGGCTTTTAATATGTATAAAATGCAGATAAGGATAAAATGTAGATAAATTATGAAGCAATTAACACTTCCTCATAAGTTTAACAAATCATATCAAAAACCAAAACTGGTAAAAGGGACCGCTAAGTTCCGAATGGTTCGGCTCTTCAAAGGAGTGATATCAACACACCGGAATATTCGCCAAGTTAATCACACCGACTAATAGTTCGAAAGTTAAATGAAAACTAGGACATCGCTACTTTCGGTAGCAGTGTTCAAGTTTTCATTTAACGTCCAAAGTATTATTCGGTGCGATTAATTGGCAAATGTTTTGGTGTTTTGATCCAATTCCGCTTTAACTTATTTTCCATGCTTCCGTATGGAAAATAGTTGGCAAAAATTCTTGGTCAAGGACCTAGACCCATTCATATGCAAACGATTTAATCATAAACGGTTCAATACCAAAGCCTACAATTTGCTGGCACGTGTTCTGATCAAAAAATCATGGTTAATCGACTGATATTCAGGCACTTCCGGTCTGTCACTAATAAGTGATACGCTTGACCCGGTCGAATAAACGACTCGACTGGGACGTGACGTCATTAGACAACTGCCACGACTTTCTCCCCGACTGTATCTCAAAAATTGCTTTATACATAAAATGCATAAGCAGTTAAAAAAAGAAAGTAAGTGACCATACAACTGGATTAGCTCTTCCATCCAGTAATTACTAAGAAAAAAAACTGGGTTTTATCAATTTGGACCAAAAACATGAGATATCTACCCCAAAACAAAACTTGTTAAAGATTCCTGTTAAACTTTTGGCCGTGTGAAGTCGTACTATCAAATGCCTTGAAGCTCTTTCGCCAAGTTAATCTCTCCGACTTCAAACGTTAAATGAAATAACTGAAATTTGTGCAGTAAACAATTTTCATATATTTTTATTTTCGTTCGAATTATTACTCGGTGGCTTTAACTTGGCAGAAGAACTTGGCGTTTGCTAGCACGACTTCAAACGGCCGAAAAGCTTGGTGGGAATCCTTAACAAGTTTTGTTTTGGGATAGTAAATACTTATTACAATTAAAAAAAAAAGGAATGGAACTGCAAATAGCATTTTGGTTATTCAACCAAACCCAGATTTACAGCATTGCATTTTTTGGGCCAAAAAATGGTCAGGTTACCAGGTTTCCGGTCCTTGGCTACTCAGGGTGCAATGTAAACAGTAGTCACGTCCCTATACAAGATCTCTAACTTTTTTTTGAATTTGCTATATTTTTAGTTTTAAACTTGGTCAATACTTACAACATACTACAAGTGTAATTTTGTCATATTTCAATATAAATTTATATACTCAGTTTGTTTGTGGATAGCAGGAGATACAATTTCCTGCGTAAAAAACATTACAAAATCCGTTCAGTATACTGCTATAAAAAAATATCCAAATACACACCGTACATCAATACAGGCGCAGCCAAACAATACTAGTTCATTATTTTCATTTTCAATAGTTTTCCGTAAATGTCTCCACAACGGAAAAAAACACCTTTGAATTCAAGGGAAACTGTCGATTGATTATTGATTGCCAAATAATTATTTCAGTTAACTCTCTTTCCTAACTTGCCGTATCTTTATAATTTATCTTTCCTCTTTCCTACTAATATAGGATGTACTTTATTAGCAGCGTGATATTTCATAAAAACGCTATTATCAGTCCGGAATTCACACAAAGATATAAAAACAAGCATTTTGTTTGAAGTTGTCATCTCAGGTGAGCCTCTGTCACAAGCCCAGTACATCAATACTTCTCATCCTCTGTCGGTAAGTACACGTTTTATCAAGGACCGCGTCCTTATGTAAGCCTCACCATAAACTTCTAACTTTGTAACCCTGTAGTTTCCCCCATATTTAACATAGCCTAACGAAATTTTGTCCAAAATTTGTGTAAAAATTTGCTCTCACCTAGAGATCGAACCAATGAACCGATTTTCAAGTTTGTAGCTTAAAACGTGTAGGTATGAACAAGACCTTGGGCATATTGAACGCTATTTTAATGTGACTACAATAGTCTTGTTGTTGTTCTTCTTGTAGAGGAAATCTTTCACCGAGAGATCGAACTAATAGAACCAATTTTCAACTTTTATAGCTTAAACGTAGGCTTTTGACCGCTGCTTTAATGTGACTACAATATTCTTGTTGTTTTTCTAGTTGGGGAAATTTTGCTTTCACCTAGATAACGATATATTTTCAAGCACTTAAACTTTATAATTTTTTTCTTGTTTTGATAGCTCCTCAAGTCTTTGGACGGAATCGACATCTAAGAAGAAAATGGCGTAAGTTATAGATCTTAAAGCCATAAAAAAAATAACTTGCCACAAAAAGTGGCGATTGGGACATTTTCGTTTATTTATCTTGCGCAGATTTGGAGTAAAATTCATCCATTTCATCTGTTGTTTGATGATATGTAGAAAAAAAATCCTCCCTTCGAGGTTTAGGTGGACTTAATACACAAATTATAAAATTAAATATTAACAAATAAGGGAAATAAAGCTGCAGTAAAACGACAAATAATAACGCCTGTCTTAGCATTTCAGGACAGTAGAGTCATAGCATTTGTTGTTTGTGTTTAGGGAGCACGAACCCAAACAGGGCTTTTTATTTTGCGTTTAGGGAACAGGAACTCCAATTGGATTAGCATTTGCGTCAATAATATCCAACCAAAACCAAAACTGGTATACGAGCAACCGCAAAGTTTCCGAAAAGGGTCTGACTTTGAAAGTAGTGATATCATTCAACCAGGAAAAGGCCACCAAGGTTAATCCTATCAGCCAAGTTAATCGCACATACTAATAGTTAGAAAGTTAAATGAAAACTAGAAGATTGCTACTAACGGTAGCAATCTTCAAGTTTCCATTTAACGTCCAAAGTATTATTCGGTTCGGTGGCTAATAGGATTAACCTTGGCGGCCTTTCCCTGGTTGAATGATATCATTACTTTCAAAGGCCGACCCTTTTTGAAAACTTGGCGACTTTATCTTATACCAGTTTTGGTTTTGGGTGGATAACTTTCATAAGCCTGTGAATACAAAGAATCCCAGGTTCTAATCGTCACCTCTACCTTTTTTCTCTGGAGGTATTTTATGTGTATAAATTTTCACAAATTTCATTTTCATAATTTTCATATTTTCCACTGCCCAATTAGCCGTTACATCAGCCAAATTGACACGGTTTGGTTTATTGTATGTCCATGTTTCACATGCTTAAGTTTGTTCAATCCCTTTTTTGAGCGCACTGGATAACAAACGCTGATTTTCGTTCGCTTCGCTCAATCAGTCAGCACATCCACCTTTAGTTGCCCCTCCCGGGGTTAATTTTAATCACGCAATGAAGCTGGAATTGATGCTCAGTCACAATTAATCTCATCTACTTGGCCGATCGTCTACTTGGTGGCATCACACTAGCATATATATCTAGCGTACTTTTTTCCTACTTGACTGGACCTTGTGTTCACGATCTGCATTGTGTTTCAAATTTTCCTGGCAGTGATAGACTCCAGTCTCTTTTCTGTTGCAACTTCCGTAGTTTAGTTACCATGGTGTATTCAAGTACCTTAGCAATCGCATACTATAAAACATAATATTTCACTTTTCAAATATCACATAATACAAAACTCACTGAACGGTATCCAACCAGCAACCAAGGTTAGTTTATTTACCATTTCGTTGAAGCAACCAGTTCAATAATTGAAAGAATTTTGTGGTACATAACTCTGAACCGGTGCGCGTATAACACTTAAGTATGTTATAACAGACTGTTGGATAACAATACAAACAATGGTTACAACAATAATTTTGCATTTACGTGCCACTTCGAGGCCATGTGCTTCTAGCTGCAACCCCAGTTTAAAAAAAGACAATCCCTCGTACTACTCTTTACCTGTGTGCCAAAATTTAGATATGTAAACTTTTCCTAACCAGCTGTAGACGTGTTTTTATACCCTATGAGAATTAACATGGGAGACTTGACCTTAGCCAGTAACACAAATCAACGTTATTGAGGGCACGTTTTCTCCATAAAGGACTCCTTCCAAACTTAAATATTGCGGTATTCTTTGTTACTGGACCCAAGACACCTGATTCCAACGATTTACAAAGATTTCTACCGCATGGGGAATTAACACCAGTATGCTGAAATCATGTATAAGCTCGTTACAGTTAAAAGACAGTCTGCTAGTGAGCCACCATCTGACCACAATTACACTCTAACCATTACACTCTAACAATTAAGCTCCAACAACTATAAATCATCTACTTGGCGGCGACATACTAGCGTGTGTCTAGATCACAATAAACAACATATTTTGCTTATCTAGACACACGCTAATGTGTCGTCGACTTTAACAGTAGATCAACCGATTGTTCACGTCCGATTATTATAAGATTGAACGTTGATGATGAAGAGGCGGCCTAGGCCCCAGGCTCTGTATTAAATAAATCGTACGGCGGATGTTAACTGTAAGCAAATAAAAGCATATTTTATCATGTTGAGGATGAATCCCAATGCGACCATAATTTTTCAAATTGTGGAAATGTAAGGGGAAGGTGCAGGGATAAAGAAAAGCTAAAAGTTAAAGTAGGAGTGTCCACCATTCATCGAGAGAGAGATGCATCAATAACGTTATTTTCACTAAATAGCTACTAAGTTACGTTTTTCCCATGTTAAAATCCGTAGACTCTTTGCTCATGGCTAGCAAACAAATTGGAACTGCCGACACAGCTGAACGTTTATACATGAATGAATGGTGATTTGAACATTGTCTTTTTGTTGGTTTGGGGGGCTTGTAGGGGTCAGGACAAATGCGTGGGAGGGTTTTGAATTTCTCAACCAAGGAATTTAAATTTCGCAACCAAGGAATTTTTAATTTAAATTTCCTTTCCATGTTGCAACCAAAGATTTCAAGCAACATTTTATTGGACAATCAACCCTGGTTATTAGATTTATTGCGAAGCCTGGACGAACTAAAAGATGAACTGTAACGAAGGACGAAATAATCATATACGTTGCCGTGGATTGCGTAAGAATTAAGGATGCACGTTAGATGATGGTTACGCAACAACACGAACACCCACGAGCTAAAGGGGTTTATTTTAATAACGTAAAAACTAAATGTTTTGCGGTCGGATGTTTTAGTAACTGTGAACGTCAGGGATTTCTGCATGGGAAAATGTGAACGAAGAAAGCAAACGAAAAGATTGTCAATTTGGCTGATGTAACGGCGACTAATTATTTTAGACATAAAATTCCTCAAAAAAAAATGCCGAGATGAAGATAAGATGTTGTGATCTTTTGTACGTTCACAATCCTAAGTTACAAGTGTATATTAGCTGTAAGCAACTAAAACCATGTCTTATCATGTAGAGGGGAAATCCCAATGCGCCCGAAATCTTTGCAAATTGTGGAAAATGTAAGGGAAAGGAGCAGGGATAAACAAAACAATTGAAGGGGCGCGTTGATTGAGTGAGCAATTCTAGCTTCATTTTGTAGGGCTAATTGAGTGAGTGAACGAAAATCAGCGTTCGTTAACCAGTGCACACAAAATTTGGTACTAAAGAACCAGCCAAACAACAAGCCAAAACGTGTCAATCTGGCTGATGGATCGGCTAATTAGGCAATGGGAAATGTGAAAATTATCAATCTGAAAATGTATAGACATAAGATTCCTCTGGAAAAAAGATAGCGATGAAGATAAGACAGCGTGACCTTTTGTTCGTTCACAGTCCTATGAAAGTTGTGATATTCACCCAAATCCAAAACCGGTATAAGAGGAGTCGCCGAATTTCCAAAAAGGGTCAGCCTTTGAAAATAGTGATATCACTCAACCAGGGAAAGGCCGCCAAGGTTAATCCTATTAGCCAAGTTAATCGCACCGAATAATACTTTGGACGTTAAAGAAAACTTAACCCCTTAATGCCCATGCCAAACTGGATATATTTTTTAAGTCCTATATGATAGTTGGGTCGGGGCGCGGGATTCGATCCGGCATTCACTTGGTTTGCAGACGAGGACGCTCACCACTGGGCTGTTGCTGCTCGCTTTACTCGGGGTCCCCGGGGACCCCTCACAAAGCTCGCGTTGCGCGTTGGGACTTAGTTTTTTGCCGTTCAGTAGCCGTCCTTTTAATTGGACGCTTGGCTGTAAAGGGTTATAGATTGCTACGGGGAGTAGACAATAAGTACACATTTAAAACTTGCTACAACATTAGTACTTTGAAACAGACGTTGATTAAATTAAAAGATTCAATTATTCCATATCAGAATTACTGAAAGTAGAGGACCGGAAACTAAAAATGTTATTACAGTAATCATAACGTGTACCCTTTTTTTTGTTTCAGACTTCTCCATTCTCTATTGGTCGCTGTATTGGCCTGCACTCTAGTGTTTTTCCTCGTATTTGTTCCGACTGCAGTGGAAGGTAAGTCGGAAGCAATAATAAGTCATTTTTGTCTGCCAGTCTGTTTGTGCCACAGTTATTGCAAAATGCATTAACCAGTTCGAATGAAAACTGGTAGGTGTATCTTCGTACTGGGGCCCAACGCCTCAAGTAAATAAAATAAATACGGGTGCAAACCTATTTACGTTGCCTTTTGGAATTATATATTAGACTGTCTGAGCGGGAAATCGAACCCAGGACCTTTAAATTCAATGGCCGAGGTCCTACCACTGAGCCATACTGACACTTCCTGGATTTACTGACACGGCACAGCCCCAAGTAAATAGTTTTGGGATTTTAGAAGCACTTGTTAATTAAAAGCCAAAGTTTTGGCCCAAAATGATATGCTGCAAACAGGTTTTTGATTTGCAAATTCTGAACTCTTCAACACATTGAACAGAGACTGTTTTCGAATGGTATTCAGAGCAGACATTTCTTTAAATAAAGGTCTCTATTTAAGTTTTTTGAAAATCCAAGACAGCGGCCGAAAATGGCATCTAAAAAATTGTTTTCGGTTTTTAACTTCGAAACTATACGTCAAATTATTAAAATTAAGCTTTAATCGCTAACCTTTTGGCCCAAATTCTTCATTTTTGTAATGGATAAAAAACGAAAACTCGGAACTTTAAGAGGGTGGGGGAGGGGAGCGAGCCAGGTCTTGGCTACTGTTCGAAGAAATAAATAGATGTTGGTCAGGGCCGGACTAAGCCTCGTAGAGGCCTGGTGCTTAAGATTTATTGTGGCCCTCCCCCCCCCCATATCACCACCCTACAGTACCATAATAAAAAAAGTTTCTTTTTTTTTAACAATAATTTTTTTGTTAAAACAGTAAAAGTACACATTTTTTAAATTTAAAATAGTACCTTATTTTATTTTCCTTGTGACCGTGAGGCACCCGTGAGGACTGTGGCCCAGTTCTTCACACCCAAAGCACACCCCTTAATCCGCCCTTGATGTTGGTAGGTTCAAACAGTTTTTTACATTGTTTATATTGTGATTGGGCGTAGATTTAAAGATGTACGTGACCAAATAATACGTAATAAAATAGTGCTTTGTTGCATTATAATAATCACAATCAAAAAGGAGCGGCTGTGCAAGACATAACAGTGATACCGGTACATTGGAAGCATTATGCTGCTTTATGTATTATAATTTAATTAGAGTCAGAAAAAAATTTGAAATTTATCCCAGAAATAAGGATACACAAATTCAGCATACGTGTAGGAGAAAATCACTAGTTCGGTTGAAATGTTTTGTATGTGGGTATCAAGTTATTTTGAAGGGGCCGAAACCACAGACTCTGGCAATCCGTTCCAAAGAGGCTACAGGATGGATAAGAAAGTGCGTCTGGAACATTCGTTACGTTACTAATGCTTGTTAGATTTTTTTCGTTTGGTTATTTTTTTCTAAACCGTTGGTCCTGTTTTTCATTTTCAGGTGGTGAAAACGTCACTAGAAGTTCAACTGATAATGACCCTAACCCCCGTTCGTGGGGGTGGTTTGGGTGGAGACCATGGTACTGGGGAAAACGTTAACAGCTTCACCCTACAGCAGTATTTTGGACTTCATGAACAGGACAAACAATGATATGCGACATTTCACGAAGATAGGGCAACAAGTGCTGGTGACTTCCTGTATGTGCAAGTCGTACTGCTTTGAGTGTCCCACTAACACTGCTTTACAGTTTAATCCACAAGAAAACTTTGCTCCACTACATGCCACATTGAAGGAAAGATTCGGCACATAATAACAGAGTTATGAATAAACGTAGTGCAAGATATTCTTTATACACACAGCATTCGTTTTGATTCGGAATAGTACTGATAAAATCACTAACGATGATGAAACTAATCAAATTTGTTTTCACTATGTAAGCAATGTTATACACGTGTTTACAATAAATCACTGAATAGCAACTGTATGCTTTTTTGTTATATATTTTTTTTGTATGTGTGTGTGAACGTATGAAAGGAAAATTTATTTTTGGGTCATACTATTTGAGTTCCCTTTGCTGCGTCGAAAAAAGGGGAGAAGCTGCAAGTGACACATTGAAAAAGTGGATTTTAAGCCCTTTTTCAGGCGTTGCTGCTTGGAGCATTCCCAGCATGGTGAGGGCGACTGTTCCATTCAGACAGCGCCCTTCTAGCGAATGAACTTTCCAGTGACGAAAGTTTTCCATAGCGAAAGTGAACTTTCCTTCTAGCGAAAGTTATTTACGAGCAACTACTGATATTTTTCGTGGAAAGGGGGTTTTAGTGGGTTTTATGGTAATCGTGATAAGGTTATCTTATCTCGTCATCTTTCACAAGTCATCGTAGGTTAAAATACCTTCCTAGCGTGTGGAGATATGAAAGTTATCACAAAGGTGACGTGGCTGAATCCGAATAAATTTCCACAAGGGAAAGCATAAGTAATAGTTTAAATTTTAACATCTATAATAAACACAAAACAATCAATGAATCAATAAAAAAAATACACGGCCAAAGCGAGGCTTGTGGGACCGGATGGGAAGGCGCGTTAGCCTCACCATGCGAAGAACATTTTAAGCTCTTTTTCAGGTTTTCTGCTTGGAGCATTCACAAGATGGTGAGGGAGATTGTTCCATTCAGGAAGCGCCCTTTTAGCGAAAGTGTACTGCTGCTTCTGCTTTCGAGGATGTTACAAAGAAGAAGGGATGTAACAGTTATTTTTTTATTATGGCCCCTGGAGCTGCCAACAGTTTCAGGCGTGAAAAGGTTGGAACTGAGCAAAACGATATGGCCAACAATTTGAAACATTAAACCATGCGCAACGGCTGTTTGCTGTGACGTCACCATGAGTTAGCCAATGGCGAACGAGAACAACGGCTGTTTGGCCGTCTGATTGGACTAGCTCAGTCACGTGATGTGCACGTCACAGCAAACAGCCATGGCGTGTGGTATAGATTAACTCTAAGATGTCATTCAGTGAGGGTTGTAAGACTGAAACAATGTAAGCACTTAGAGTATGAAAGGTGAATTGGAAATAAGCCATCAGCGAAAATCATACACTAGAAACAGCGTAGTACAGTAAGCCACGGTTATGCACTTACGTTTCATTCAGTTTACGTGAAATCAGATTCGAACCGGTAAACCAGCCCATTACCAGATCACGGCCATCCGCCGTTGCCTGTATTGGAACTTGTTCACTGGCCATATAGGTAAATGCGGTATGGTAATGATCTGGTGATGTAATGGTTCGCGGTTTCGAATATGGATCACATCACTTGAATGAAACGTAAGTGAATGAAATGTTTGTTATACCTGATAAATGAGAACTCTAAGGTTGGTTTTCATGGCTCATCGAGTGAGGGCGCGTTTACGCAACGACTTGCTTTTGCATTCTCGCAGCTAAAATTGAATCGCGTTGGCAAAGGTGTCGTTGCCATGGTAAC
This sequence comes from Lithobius niger, assembly GCA_023313725.1. Lineage (NCBI taxonomy): Eukaryota > Metazoa > Arthropoda > Chilopoda > Lithobiomorpha > Lithobiidae > Lithobius > Lithobius niger. The sequence continues at coordinate 27,480 of JAHWFP010070076.1, read as the reverse complement.
AACGCTTCCTGGCTTAGCTAAATCCGACATCGTTCGACCAAATGCTTGCAGTCTTATAATTCGTGACAGTAAGATAAAGAATTCCTCCTGATGAAACAAATTTCCCAATCGCTTCTAAACTCAATTATAGACTCGTTTCGTTGACAGCTGGCAGCGCTAAAACTGCCGCCATGTTGGAATTTCAGATTAGTTCTAGCTTCTAGTTGCGGGAATGCAAAGGCGAGTCGTTGCTAAACGCGCCCTTAACGTGGCCAGCAATTTTCGGGCTTTGCGGCCAAGTGCTACACAAATAAGGCATGATCCCATTTGTGCATGATGCTCCTTAGTTTCAAGTTCCTATCAACGAACGTTCTCATGATCGATGCCTAGAAATCTCTGCCGCCCCATTGCACCGATCCGTTATTTGTGGAACCTGAGTAATGGGGGGGGTTATAATAATTAATTCCCATCACCCTGACGTAATTGCTGAGGAGATGTAGCCAGAAGAGGTCGACAACAGCTACATCATCTATGGAACGGGACCAAATAGAGACAAACGGTATTAACCATTAGATTCAGCGTCCAAAAATTAGTTAAAAAGAATTAAAACAACCCGGAAGTATAAAGCGGAAGTGGCCTAAAAGTCTGCAGAAGACCGGATGCAACTGGGAGTTCGCTCCCCCTGCTTGTTATTTTTGTTGGTTGACAATGTAGCTTCATGTTTCTCGTGTTTATCGTGTTGAAATTGAAGAGAAAAAAAACATGTCCGAAATGTCTTCCCCCTTCTCATCTTCCCCCTTCCCCCCCATTGGGTTCCACATGCGCTTTTTCTTTTGCTTTATTATTAGTTGAAATCTAGGAATTCCTCACAGAACTGAATGTTTCGATCGGGATCATCTTCGTTTAAGACGTGGATACGTTTCTTTTGCGAATTTGTATTTGAAATCCAAATATTGTAAATGCATTTATGTTAGCTATTTTATTTGATCGCCAAACAAACGCTTTGTTTCTTTCTATTTGAAACTTAAAAAATAAATGCACATATTGTTTGTTTTGCCCCCCCGCCCGCTCCCACCAACCAGAGTTGCCACATGCGTTTGTTCCTTTTGCGTTTTTATTTGGAATCCAAATACCGTAAAAGCATTTATTTTAGCTATTTTGCTTGATGGCTAAATAAATGTTTTTTAATTTCTTTTTACTTGAAATCTAATTATGGGCTTTTATTGTTTGTTTTGGGCCCCCCCCCCCCCCCCCCGGGCTGGCACATGCTTTTTATTACCTTCTGCGTTCTTATTTGTTTGAAAAGCAAATAAAAGCTTTCTTACCTGAGGTCAGGTATAACTTTCTTGATTGCTTTACTGAGGTCAAGGATAAGGATTATAGTGACGGGGAATGGTTGTTGGACTTGGAAAAATTCGACCGTGTAGCGTTTTTTTTTTGAAACACCCTGTATTGTTACGCGATTTCGCATGTGCGAAAAGCAGGCATTATCCCTTTAACAATGCAAAAATACATGCGAAAAAAAGGGGAAAATACATTACATAATCCGTTCAGTACGCTGCTATAGAAAACTCCAACTACACACCGGACATTAATTCAAATGCAGCCAAACAATACCCGTTTATTCTTTGCATTTCAATAGCTTTCCGTAGTGTCACCATAAAAAGAAATTAAGCTTTGATATCAAGGGAAAGTGTCTATTGGTTGTTGATTGGCTATAATTATTTCACTTAACTCTCTTTCCTAATGTTTTTTAGCTTTCCTCTTTCATACTAATATAGGATGTACTTTATTGACAACATGACATTCCGTAAAAACTCTATTATCAGTCCGGAACTCACACAAAGATAAAAACAAACATTTTGTTTGAAGTCGTCATTTCAGGTGAGCCTCTGTTATAAGGCCAGTACATCACATCACTACTTGTCACCCTTCTGTCGGGTAAGTACACGTTTTATCAAGTCCTTAGCCTCACCATCAACTTCCATGCATGGCCCCCACAACGGGGGAATAAGGTGGACCCACTGTACCCAGGCCCGGTCACTCAAGGGGCCCGCACGGCCAAAAAAAAAATTTCCGCAATTGTGAGTTTTGATGACAATGAGAAACGTACTCAATTTGTGCGTATTGTGAAATTTTTGTTTTACTCCCCACAAAAAATATTTCATCCAACGGCAACAAGCACGGAGCGGGACCACTGCAGTGCAAGCTTGTAATCTTATTAGGCAGGGAAACCATCAAATGTAAGCAGCCGGGATTAATGAATGAAGCAACCCGTTAAACACAGTTGTGACTGACGAATATTATAACAGTGTAACTTTTTTACGATTTCAGTCAGGAGAGGGACCCGCTGCGATTGTCAGTCCCAGGCTCCTAACTTTGATGTGGGGAGCCCTGCTTCCATGTTAAACGTCTAACTATGAAACCCTGTAGTTTCCCTCATATTTGACATACCCTAACGTAATTTGGTATTTGGGATCGTCTCATTACTATTTTAATTACAACAATCGAACCGTTTCGCCTCCACAGCATGGCCATTTGTTGTTGTTGCCGTTGTGTAAAATATGCTCTTACCTATAGAGATCGAACCAATGAACCGATTTTCGAGTTTTGTAGCTTAAAAAACGTATAGGTATGAACAAGGCCTTGGGCATTTTGAACGCTATTTTAATGTGACTACCATAAATTTGTTGTTGTTGTCCTTCTTGTTGTGTGAAATTTGCTCTCGCCTAGAGATCGTACCAATGAACCGATTTTTCATTTTTGTAGCTTAAAATGTAGGTATTAACAATGATCAGGTTCTTTTGAACGCTATTTCAATGTAACTGCAATAGACTTGTTGTTGTTGTTCTTCTTCTTGGGGAAATTTAGCACCAAGAGATCGAAATAATCGAACCGATTTTCAACTTTTATAGCTTAAAACGAAGGTATAAACAATGCCTAGGCCTTTTGACCGCTGTTTTAATGTGACCACAATATTCTTGTTGTTTTTCTAGTTGGAAAAATTTTGCTTCCATCTAGATAACGGATACATTTTCAAGCACTTTAACTTTATAATTATCTTCTTCTTTTGTTAGCTCCTCAAGTCTTTGGAAGCAATCGACATCTAAGAAGAAAATGGCGTAAGTTATAGTTCTTAGATCGATAAAAAAAAACCTTGCCATAAAAAGGGGCGATTGGGACATTTTTATTTGCGCAGATATAGAGAAAAATTCATCCATTTCATCTGCTGTTCGATGATATGTTGAAAAAATCCTCCCTTCGACGTTTATGCGAACTTATGACTTATACGCAAATGATAAAATTAAATTTTAACCAAGGGAAATAAGCTGCAGTAAGACGACAAATAAACAAACTCCTGTCTTAGCATTTTGGGACTGCAGTTTCTTGGCATTTGTTGTTGTTGTTTTTAGGGAGCACGAACCCATACTGGATTCAAAGGGTTTCAAACTTCACAACAAAAATCACATCAATTCAATTGTCGAGGTTGTAAACCATTGTAGCGCGACGCCATAGCCTCAAGTGTCGCATATCCTGATGCAGAGTTGGGCACATTTCAGGTACTTGTGTAAAAATAATAATGCGGTACAAAAGCTTAAATTGTGTTGAAATCGAGAGCAATGACCCACCTGACAAAAATTAACTCGTGTAGGAATCTCAACTAAGCTGCATTCAATGCAAAATCTGACCCTCAATAACGCTGCAAATGTGTTACTACTAAGTACTAGCTAGCTAGTCCGCTCAACCCCAGGTTAAATCCCATAGGGTGATTATTCATCGATACCGAGATAACGGGAAGGCTTCCAGCTATGAAATTGGACGAATCGGTGCAGTACAATACGAACTGCGTACCTTTCATGGTTGGAGCCTTGGGATGTAACGGGGATGGCGTGGGAGGGAACGTAAGTACGAAAATACTGTTATAACCATTGTTAGTACTGTCGGCATCGTCTCTCATTGGACAGCCAAAGTTCGAACAATGACAACGTGTATACTGATTTGATTTGATTTATTTATACGAGAGCTTACACGGGCATGACCCCTCACGCTCTACTCTACCTTACAAATTAACTTAACTCCTAACAACAATGCTGCCCTCTCTGCCACTAACACACACTCACACACACACACACACCAACATCCAGAGACATACACCGCCACTCACTCACCTCCCCACCACACGCCAGCAACCGTCTCCCACCACACGGTGCAACAAGCAACACTAGCCTCCCCCGCCGCCAAAACGACCAGTCGGCGTCGATGTATACTGACGTGCGTGCCCAGGCACACACTAGTGGATCACGATAAATGTCAACAACGTTGCCAAAGAAATGGTATTCACGTCCAATTCACGAAAAATAAACAAACCGTAAAAACAAAGCAAAATAAGCTATGGCAAAAACTGGTAAAGAGGCCACCAAATTAAGAGTGGTTCGGCCCTTCAAAGGAGTGATATCGACACACCAAAACTAACTACATAAAACAAATTACAACAAAATTAAAACCAAACCAAAAACTTACAAAGAGGTGACTAAGTTGAGAATGGTTCGACCTCTAGGCAAAAGGTAATAGCAAAGTGTTGAAACCCAATTTCTTGTTGACGTAGCACTTTATTACAGATTGTGTCTAATACACAATTTAAAAAAAATTATCATATCAAAAACCAAAACTGGTAAGAGGGGCCGCCAAGTTCGAATGGTTCGGCTCTTCAAAGGAGTGATATCAACACACCAAAACATTCGCCAACTTAATCACACCGATAATACTTTAGACGTTAAATGATAACTTGAACATTGCTACCGAAAGTAGCAATGTTCTAATTTTCATTTAACCTTCGAATTATTAAGTGGTGCGATTAACTTGGTGAATGATTTGGTGTGTTGATATCACTCCTTTGAAGGGCCGAACCATTCGGAATTTGGCGGCTACTTTTACCAGTTTTGGTTTTTGATATGATAAACAACATACTTTGATTATCAACACACACACTAATGAGTCCCCTGCCAAGAAACAGTAGATCATCCGATTATACACGTCCGATTATTAAAAGATTGATTGTTGATGAGGAAGAGGCCGCTCGTTAAAATCCTTTGAACCGTTGGCGGCCTAACTAGTAGACATGTGTCTATTAACTAGAAGTAACTAAAAGCATATTTTTACAATGTTGAGGTTAAATCCCAATGCATTAAAGAAAAACTAAAAGTTAAATGATGAGTATCCACCATTCACAGAGAGAAATAAGCATCAATAACGCTACTTGACAGCTACTGAGTTACATTGTCCCATGTTAAAACCCCTAGAACGCTTTGCTCATAGATAGCACAAAAATTGGGACGGCCTGCCTACACAGCTGAACGTTTACATACGAATGAATGGTGTCTGAAGATCCCAGGACAAATGCGTGGGAGGGTTTTAAATTTGAATTTGTATGATTGAAATTTTTAGCAGACAAAAAACTTCTTTTACCTCTTGAGTTTATCTATCATTCCTTGTGTATTGCATTCATATAGAGATGGAGGAGAGGCAGTTCAAACGAAATTCGTGGCAAATATTTTTCAAATATAATATAGGTTTATTCAGCCCAAAGGCCCAAAGTTCACTGTGAACTTGTATGTGCCGGATTACAGGATAAAAATAAACAGGGGTAAGCAAGCACATATGCTAGGAGAAAGCAGAAAGTAGAGGCACATGAAAACTCATCTATTACTTGTCTTATTTCCCCCCTTTTATGTTACAAGGTTTCAACCTCAACTATCTCACTGGCTGCTTGACAAACGTTCCACCAGAATTCATACATAAGAAATTTGTGTTCTATACCACCATCACCGACCTACACTGAACGAATTATACCCGTTATACCCATGCATTACACCCCTACACTGCACCAATTCTACAGCAGAAAAAAAGTTGTTCGTTTCGGTACCCTACTTTTAAAGCCGATTTCCCCTGATCATTAGGTCAGCTTTCCATTTTCTTTTCTAGTGTGCCAGCACGTTTATTTCAATGTTTTCTCCATTGTCTCTCAAATTTGGCAAGGTCCCATGACTTGATCCTTAAAATATGAATTTGGTTTACTTGTCGAACGTCTTGTTTACAAGTTTTTAAAGTTTTTAAATCTGATTTAATAATTGTCATTCTTGCTTTTTTTCCCAAGTAATTTAATCCCTAATTCGACCAATCATCAACTCGTTTAACCCGAGCTTGCCATTCATCGTAATTCGACGATATTTTGCTAAATTCAATCAAGCTACGGTTGAATAAATACGTCAAACCAATGTAACACACTATTTTTTTCGTGCCTATAGCTGATTGTGTAGTATTTCAGCTTATCTTTGGTTTTATGCCAATTTTTGCTGCCTGCATTACGTATGCACGACTTGTTCCATGATCAGATTGTTTCACTATATGTGGCATTCGGCGTATACAATCAACTATTTTGCAATAAAAATACACATATTAATTTGGGTGTGTTTAGTGGTTGAATTGATAAATATGATACTAAAACTGCAGTCAATTTTATTTTTAATCAATTTCTTTTGAGCCTTACGTCGTCAGAAGCAAAGTAATGCTTGTACAGATGAACCGGCTCTACTTTCAGCTTGACTACACGTTCGTGAAGGAAAAAGAAATGTAATAAGGGAGAGGTAAACCCTCGGATTCGAACTAGGAATCTTAGGGACAGAAAGAATGTCTAGAATAAATCCCACGGCTACTGAAGTAGACTGACAATCTCTCACACTACCCTAAGGTGTGGTTCTGGAGACTTTGCCAAAGTCCTCTTCCCAGTTGCCGATCAGATCTTTCTTTTCAGGCAAATGGTGTGCTCTGCTACCACTTAGCCACCATGACACTTTATGCTTAAAACATTTTATTGAAGCTATTTTACTCCCAGTAAAAAGTAAACAAAAGTGGAACAAAAAATCGTGTTACTAATTAATCTCCAGACTTACACCAGAGGAGTTCTTACGTAGATTCGATCTCGCCTTTCTTTGGCTTGTAGGCCAAGCCTCTAACAAATCGGCGTTGAATTGCTCGCTTCATGGAACCCGTACGAGGTTCGCTTTTCGATTCAGGACTTAATTATTCTGTCTTCTTGTTTAGCTGTATCTCATCCTGTGGCAGGGGATAAGTGCACATTTAAAACTTGCTACAACATTAGTACTTTGTTTCAGACGTCGATTAAATTAAAACATTCTATTATTCCATTTTAGAATTACTGAAAACAGAGGACCGTAAATAAAAATGTTATTACAGTAATCATTACGTCTACCCTTTTTTGTTTTGTTTTAGGTTTCTCCATTCTCTATTGGTCGCTGTATTGGCCTGCATTGTAGTGTTCTTTCTCGCATTCTTTCCGACTGCAGTGGAAGGTAAGTCGGAAGCAATAATACGCCATTTTTCTGTGTCAGACTGTTTGTGCCGCATTTATGGCACAATTCATTAACCAGTTCGATTGAATACTGGTAGGTATATATTCTTTGAACTTTGACTGAACGATCCAGTTAAATTGTTTTGCGGTTTTAAAATTTTAAAAGCACTTGCGCAGGGCTTGGGGGAGGGAGGGAATGGGGGCACAAAGCCAGGCTTAAAGGTAATTTCGGCTTTTTCAAATTGATAGTTTGCAATTCCGGGACCGATTCAAGCACAATTTTCAGCAAGAATATTCCTTGAAGTCAAGCTGAACGACACGGACGGTTTTACGTGACCAAATAATATGTAATTAACTGAACAAAAAAGGGCTTCGCCCTATAGAAAAAAACATTTGACCACGTATCTCCATACTCACAGCTGTAATATACATGCATAAAAACGGATTAGAGTTCACTCGAACGCAACGAACTGTAATTTGAACTCCAACTCCAGGGAACAAGGACTGTTTTTGCTCAGTGGTTATGTTCGAAAGTGAACGCAGTTTGTGTTTGAAATGTTTAATGTTTGTGTGCGTGTGTATGTTTGTGTGCACTTAATTTGGGTGCTGTACAGGCTTTTTTAAATATTTGTGTGTGTTTGTTGTTTTATATTTTAAGTATGTTTCCTGTGAGTGGCTATCTGTGTATTTTGTGTGCATTTATGATTTGTGAAACAAGCATACTCCTAATTAAGGCAGTTTTTATTGCCTGTCTTTGTGGATGTATTTTTTCATCCTTTGTATGCGTTTTGCTGTTTACGGCGTATGTTTGTATGTGTTTTAGATTTTCGTTCTGTTTCATGTGCGTGTGTATGTTGTATTTTGTGTGCGTGTTTTATTTGTGTGAAGTATCCAACCGTTTTGTTTTGTTTGATTGGTGATGTACATGAATGACTGGCATGTCACAATCCTTGTTCCCTGGAATTGGAGTTCAAATTATAGTTCGTTGCGTTCGAGTGAACTCTAATCCGTTTTTATTCGTGTACCTTCACAGCTGTGAGTATGGGGATACGAGCTCTAATGCTTTTTTCTAAACGGCAAAGCCGTTTATCGTTCAGTTAATTTGTTGGCTCTTTTCGCATCCGTTTTATTGTAATTGCTACGGTCTGGTCTATCATGTTTACGGCATGTCCACTGTATACCCAATTTTGTTTGCGAAAAAACGAAACATTAGAAATGCGTATTTCTGCTCAGGTTCTGCCCAAGTTTTATCCCATGTTTGTTAGTGATGGCAACACACTAGCGTGTGTCTAAAGTTAGCATGTATCAGCTGATTGGTAGTTTATTGTGCATTGTTGCAAGGAGATGCAGTATTATGGCAAGCAATCGCGGAAACAATTAAAGTAGCTTCCCGAAGACTGGATAGTAGAAGAAAATAAATCATTCAATCATGTCGTCCGTCCAATTTTGACTTTGCAACCTATGGTTTAAAACTGAAAGATTAAAGCGAAACCAAGGCCATTTCATTTTGGTTCTCGACAACGATTGAATATATTTAATGGAGCCGCAGCCCGAAGCTACCGCGACGATGTTACTTTCCCTGTGCCCGAGCATCGTTGAATCTTGTTCGAGTGAGCTACAATTCGATCTTGTGGCGCCTCGCCTATTGTTGCCCCATTGTTACATATTACAGCATTGCATTCTGGGTACCCGCAGCCGCCGCAGCCGACTGTCCAGTTTTTTTTAATTCCCGTGCGCAAACGAACTCTAATAAGCACTACCTGCCGGCTGTGCTAAAAAATAGTACTATGTTGCATTGTAATAATTTAAACGGGACGGAAAGCCAATTGGGCTCGAGATTGGTTAATAAATACGGATGCAAACCTATTTACGTTGCCTTTTGGACTTATATGTCAGATGCCTGAGCGGGGAATCGAACCCAGGTACCTTTGAAATCAACGGCCGTGTCAGTCTGGCTCAGCGGTAGGACCTTGGCCTTTGATTTCAAAGGTCCTGGGTTCGATTCCCCGCTCAGGCAGTCTGACATATAAGTCCAAAAGGCAATGGTTTGCATCCGTATTTATTAGCATTGTAATAATCACAGTCAAAAAAGAGCGGCTGTGCAAGACATAACAGTGATACTGGTACATTAGAAACATTATGGTGCTACGTATTACATTCTAAATAGAGTCAGAAAAAAATTAGAATTATGACCATACTTTTGTCTTTTTCATTGTTGTAAAGCCGGCTGCTAAATCCCGTATCAGCCCAGTTGCAACAATGCTTTCTACGTTGCTAACGCATTCTTCAAAAATGGGCCGGATAAGTGGGCAGGATAAGTGGGCCGGCCGACCACTTATCCTGCCCACTTTTAAATGTTTAGTACCCGGTTCAAACAAGTGGTCTAAAATAAACACTTTTTGACACACCTAAAAAACTTTTTTAAACACTTTACTTGAAACACATGCAACACTGATTTACTAACAGGATTGACTTAAAAGCGAACCACTTTTATTTTACAGTACGTACTTATTTTAATTTAAAAGAATCGGTCCAGTCAATGACATGTCCATTGGAACTTGCGCTCCATTAGGACCAGAAGGGCGATTACGTTCATTTGCCTGCACCTTATAAACATTTAACGCCCAAGATGTTGAACGTTTCGAATTAAAGCACTGCCTTGAATTTTAAAGCTGACACAGTTCATCAAAAATCACTTGCGTAAAATTGTTAGCCTACTTATTTGAGCCTTAACTTCGTTAGCCTCTTCGTCGCACAGGCTTACCTGGTTAAGCCATTCATTGTCCTCGTCAGAGAAAAGTTTAGAAATTCTCATATCTATCGGGCAAAATTTGGCTGTCATTGTGATAAACGCAGTTTGGAATTCAACAATGAACAAGCAGACAACAATAAACACTTACGCTGCACCAATATGCATCTCTTGGGAAGATACATTGTTATAAAACCGCCGTGAAATGGAAAATTTGAGCTGATCTGAAAGTGTTATACGTTGAACGAAAAGTATGGCCATAAGAAACTTATAGGCGTACTTTTGCAACAATGGTCTACTGATAAGTGGATTTTGGCCCACTTATTCTTTGACAGATTCCTCGGACTGAAAGAAACATCCTCGGCTTCGGACGATCTTTCAGTCCTTGGAATTTTTGTGGGGCAAGGTGGCCTGATGGTTAGCATGACCGTCTCCAGAGCCAGAGGTCCCGGGTTCGAATCCGGCCTCAGCCACCCCTGGCATTTTCGGGCAGAGAAGGGCCCTGTGATGTCTCGTGCTCATGTCGATTGTGGCATGTTAAAGAACCTAGGATTTCCGATAGGATTTACCTAGCAAAATTGACCCTCTCTCCTTCTGGCGCCATGGCTAACGCTGGGTGCGCGTCAAAAAGCTACAGTCCTTGGAATTTGTCAAAGAAAAAGTGGGCCAAAATCCACTTATCAGTAGACCATTGTTGCAAAAGTACGGCTATAACTATTACATTTCTCCCAGAAATTAGGATACACAAATTCAGCCTACGTGTAGGAGAAAATCACTAGTTCGGGTGAAATGTGGGTTTGTGGGTATCAAATTTTTTTGAACGAGTATGCCATAAGGGCCGAAACCACAGACTCTGGCAATCCGTTCCAAGGAGGCTGCAGGCTGGAAATGACAGTGCGTCTGGGTCATTCGTTACGTTACTAATGTTTGTTGAGTTTTTTTTTTTCTAAATCGTGTTCCTGTTTTTCATTTTCAGGTGGTGAAAACGTCACTAGCAGTGCAACTAATAATGACCCTATCCCTCGTTATCACGGAGTGCATTCGTTGTATTGGTCGTGGGGAAGACCTGTGCCTGGAAGACGTTAATATCTTCCCCCTAAACTATTACAGTATTTTGGACTTTGTGAACAGGACAAAGAATGGTGTCCGACATTTCACGAAGACAGAGCAACAACAATTGAGTAGCGGTGCTGGTGACTTCCTGCTACGTGGAAGTCGTACTGCTTTGAGTGACCCACTAACACTGCTTTCCAGTTTAATCCACAAGAAAACTTTGCTCTACTACATGCCACAACGAAGGAAAGAGTTGGCGCATAATCACACGCTAATGTGTAAACTTAGTGTAACATATTCTTTATGCACACAACATTAGTTTTGATTCGGAATAGTACTGATAAAATCACTAACGATAATGAAATTATCACTATGTTTTCACTATGTAAGCAATGTTATACACGTGTTTACAATAAATTGCTGAACAGCTACACTGTTTGCTTTTTTTTTCAAATATTTTTTTTATTGTATATGAGTGTGAACATATCAAAGGAAAATTTATTTTTGGCTCAATACTGTTTGAGTTCCCTTTGATGCATCGAAAAAAGGGAGAAGCTGCAAGTGACACATTGAAAAAGTGCATGGTACGCTCTTTTTCAGGCGTTGCTGCTTGGAGCATTCGCAGCATGGTGAGGGCGATTGTCCATTCAGACAGCGCCCTTCTACCGAAAATGAACTTTCCATTCACGAAAGTTTTCAATAGCGAAAGTGAACTTTCCTTCTAGCGAAAGTTATTTACGAGAAACTACTGATATTTTTCGTGGAAAGGGGTTTTTAGCGGTTTTATGGTAATCGTGATAAGGTTATTTTATCATGGTGGTGAGGTTATCTTATCTCGTCATCTTTCACGAGTCATCATAGGTTAAAATGCCTTCCTAGCGTGTGGAGGTATAAAGGTTACGACAACGGTGACTTGGCTGAATCCAAATAAACTCCCACGAGGGTAAACATGAGTAATAGTTTAAATTTTAACATCTATAATAAACACAAAACAATCAATGAATCAATAAAAAAAAAATACACGGCCAAAGCGAGGCTTGTGGAACCGCATGGGAAGGTGTGTTAGCCTCGCCATGCGAAGATCATTGTAAGAACTTTTTCAGGCGTTGCTGCTTGGAGCATTCACAAGATGGTGAGGGCGTTTGTTCCATTCAGGGAGCGCCCTTCTAGCGAAATTGAACTTTACTTCTAGCGAAAGTAAACTGCTGCTTCTGCGTTCGAGGATATTACAAAGAAGAAGGGATGTGGACGTAGAAGCAACAGTTTTTTTTATTGTGGCCCTTGGCACTGCCAACTGTTTTTTATTGTGGCCCCTGGCACTGCCAACAGTTTTTTATTGTGGCCTCTGGCACTGCCAACAGTTTTTTTATTGTGGCCCCTGGCACTGCCAACAGTTTTTTTTATAATGGCCTCTGGCGCTGCCAACAGTTTTTTATTGTGGCCCCTGGCACAGCTACAGTTTTTTTTTATTATGGCTCCTGGTGCTGCCAACAGTTTTTTATTGTGGCCCCTGGCACTGCCTACAGTTTATTTTATTATGGCCCCTGGTGCTGCCAACAGTTTTTTATTGTGGCCCTTGGTGCTGCCAACAGTTTTTTATTGTGGTCCCTGACATTGCCAACAGTTTTTTTTTATTGTGGCCCCTGGCACTGCCAACAGTTTTTTTTTATAATGGCCCCTGGCGCTGCCAACAGTTTTTTATTGTGGCCCCTGGCACTGCTACAGTTTTTTTTATTATGGCCCCTGGTGCTGCCAACAGTTTTTTATTGTGGCCCCTGGCACTGCCTACAGTTTATTTTATTATGGCCCCTGGTGCTGCCAACAGTTTTTTATTGTGGCCCTTGGTGCTGCCAACAGTTTTTTATTGTGGCCCCTGACATTGCCAACAGTTTTTTATTGTGGCCCCTGTCATTGCCAACAGTTTTTTATTGTGGCCCCTGGCATTGCCAACAGTTTTTTTTTATTTTGGCCCCTAGCGCTACCAACAGTTTTTTTATTTTGGCCCCTGGCGTTGCCAACAGTTTTTTATTATGGCCCCTGGCGCTGCCATCAGTTTTTTATTGTGGCCACTGGCTCTGCCAACAGTTTTTTTATTGTGGCCCCTGGCATGCCAACAGTTTTTTATTGTGGCCGCTGGCACTGCCAACAGTTTTTTATTGTGGCCTCTGGCACTACCAACAGTTTTTTATTGTGGCCCCTGGCACTGCCAACAGTTTTTTTTATTGTGGCACCTGGCACTGCCAACAGTTTTTTTTATTATGGCCCCTGGCGCTGCCAACAGTTTTTTATTGTGGCCCCTGGCACTGCCTACAGTTTTTTTTTATTGTGGCCCCTAGCGCTACCAACAGTTTTTTATTTTGGCCCCTGGCGTTGCCAACAGTTTTTTATTATGGCCCCTGGCACTGCCAACAGTTTTTTATTGTGGCCACTGGCGCTGCCAACAGTTTTTTATTGTGGCCCCTGGCATGCCAACAGTTTTTTATTGTGGCCGCTGGCATGCCAACAGTTTTTTTTTTATTTTGGCCCCTGGCACTGCCAACAGTTTTTTATTGTGGCCTCTGGCACTGCCAACAGTTTTTTTTTATTGTGGCCCCTAGCGCTACCAACAGTTTTTTTTATTGTGGCCCCTGGCATGCCAACAGTTTTTTATTGTGGCCTCTGGCACTGCCAACAGTTTTTTTTTTATTTTGGCCCCTGGCACTGCCAACAGTTTTTTATTGTGGCCCCTGGCACTGCCAACAGTTTTTTTATAATGGCCCCTGGCGCTGCCAACAGTTTTTTTTTTT
>JAHWFP010070076.1:0-13104 GCA_023313725.1 Lithobius niger | reverse complement strand
TGGCCCCTGGCGGTGCCAACAGTTTTTTATTGTGGCTTCTGGCACTGACAACAGTTTTTTATTGTGGCCCCTGGCACTGCCAACAGTTTTTTTTTATTATGGCCCCTGGTGCTGCCAACAGTTTTTTATTGTGGCCCTTGGCACTGCCAACAGTTTTTTATTGTGGCCCCCGGCATTGCCAACAGTTTTTTATTGTGGCCCCTGGTGCTGCCAACAGTTTTTTATTGTGAGCTCTAGCGCTACCAACAGTTTTTTATTGTGGCCCCTGGCGTTGCCAACAGTTTTTTATTATGGCCCCTGGCGCTGCTAACAGTTTTTTATTGTGGCCCCTGGCGCTGCAACAGTTTTTGTGGCCCCTGGCGCTGCCAACATTTTTTTTTTTGTTCCCTGGTGCTGCCAACAGTTTTTTATTGTGGCCCCTGGTGCTACCAACAGTTTTTTATTGTGGCCCCTGGCGTTGCCAACAGTTTTTTATTATGGCCCCTGGCGCTGCCAACAGTTTTTTATTGTAGCCCTTAGCGCTGCCAACAGTTTTTGTGGCCCCTGGCGCTGCCAACAGTTTTTTATTGTGTCCTCTGGCGCTGCCAACAGTTTTGTTATTATGGCCCCTGGCGCTGCCAACAGTTTTTTTTTATTGTGGCCCCTGGCGTTGCCAACAGTTTTTTATTGTGGCACCTGGTGCTGCCAACAGTTTTTTATTGTGGCCCCTGGCACTGCCAACAGTTTCAGGCGTAAAAAAGTTGGAATCGAGCAAAGCGATATGGCCATCAATTTGAAACATTAGGCCGCTAAAAATTAATTAAGTGGTTCTCAGAAGCACACGCATGGGTTTTTTTCTTAACGCATGAAACTATTTTTTAACGTTGTCTGAAAAAGAAAATTCCGATTCACGCATCTGCACTTTCACCAAACATTTGCTGGAGCCGATGACCACATCAGCTCTCTGCTCCATTCACATGATCGCCTCGAAACGAATCTAAGGGTCGTTCAGGTGCAAGATCTGAAGAATGGCTTAAATCTAAACTTAGATCTAAACTTAGCTTGGCATTATAACGTAGATATTGTACTCCACAACAAAATATAAGCTAATGATTTCGTTTTGTTTGGTAAAAAAAAAAAGCCATCGCCCGCCTCTGAAGAATCACGAATAAAACGTAAAATAAAAATAACGCCCACTCCCGTCAATTTTTTTTCAGCACCACTTCCGAGAACCATTTAATTAATTTTTTGCGGCCTTAGTAAAATGTTTCCTCTACGATGCCGTTCAGTGAGGGTTGTAAGACTAACACGATGTAAGCACTCAGAGTACGAAAGGTAAATTGGAAATAAGCCATTAGCGAAAATCATACACTAGAAATAACGTAGAGCAGTAAACCACCTTTATGCACTTCCGTCTCATTCAAGTGATGTGAAATCAGATTCGAACCGGTAAACCAGTCCGTTACCAGATCACTTCCATTCGCCTTTGCCAGTATGGGCACTTGTACACTGGCCATATCGGTGTAAAGGCGGTATGGTAGTGATATGGTGATGCACAGGTTCGCTGGTTCGAATCTGGGTCACATCACTTGAATGAAACACAGGTGCATGAAATGTTATATCCCGTAAATGAGAACTCAAAGGTTGACTTTCACGGCTATTCGAGTAAATGTAGCCAGCAAGTCTAGGGGTTTGCAGCTAAGTGCTACACAAATAGCGCATGATCCCAACGCGCTAAGCTCAATCGTCCCAAGTTCCTATCAACGAACGTTCTCATGATCGATGCCCAGAAATCTCTGCCGCCCCATTGCACCGATCCGTTATGTGTGGAACCTGAGTAATGGGGGGGGGTTATAATAACACCCAAACACGGACGTAATTGCTTAGTTGATGTTGCTGGAAGAGGCTGACACAAGTGAACCCATCGTCCATGGAACGGGACCAGATAGAGACAAACTGTTTTTACCATTAGATTCAGCGTCCAAATTAGTTAAAATGAATTAAAGAAGCCGGAAGTATTAAGCGGAAGTAGCCCAAAAGTGGCGGAAGTGTGCAGAAGACCGGTTGCAACTGCATTCACTGCCCCTGCTTGTTATTTTTGTTGGTTGATAATGTGGCTTCATGTTTCTCGCGTTTATCGTCTTGAAATTGAAGAGAAAAAACTTGTCCGAAAAGTCTTACCACTGCGTGTAACCTTTTTTCCCCCTTGCCTTCTTGCCTGCAATGACAGTGTTACGTACCTCCACCAAGTTTCTGTAGCAGGTACTGTGAACAACAGCTTATTTCCGGCAGTGTTAGCATCTTTTTAGTGGAGTTTGTTGGCTTGTGAGGTATTATGTTGTGTGTTATATTGTACTATAGCGGGGAGCGCATGATATGGGTAAAAGCTCCTCTCAATAAATTCCCATTCACATTCACAACTCAGTCAATGTCTTGTGGCTGACGTTTATTTGATTTGCAATGTTGCGTAATAACAATGTTGAAAACAATATAAATTAACTGAGCAAAAAACATTAGAGTTCGTATCCCCATACGCTCAGCCGTGAAGGTACACGAATAAAAACGGATTAGAGTTCACTCGAACGCAACGAACTATAATTTGAACTCCAATACCAGGGAACAAGGACGGTTTTTGATCAATGGTTGTGTCAGAAAGAAAGCCCAGTTTATGCTTGAAAAGTTTAATGTTTCGGTGTTTAGGCGTGCACGCATAATTTGTGTATTATCCAGACTTTTTTATATTTGTCTGTGTTTTTTGTTTCATACGTATATTAAGTCTGTTTCGTTGAGTGGGTATGTGTGTATTTTGAGTGCATTTATAATTTGTGAAATAAGCAGACTCCTAGTTAAGGCAGCTTTTGCCTGTGTTTGTGTTTCAAGGTCATTTGAGGTGGTTATCAAACACCAAATATTAACAACGGAGAAGCACAGAGTAAATTCACAAAATTCGGCCCAGTAGGCTTTTAATATGTATAAAATGTAGATTTTGCACAACACAACTTCCAATTGGCAGTCCATAAAAATTAAATTATGAAGCAATTAATACTTCCTTAATTCTTTTTAATACTGCATGAGAGTTTTCCCAAGTTTTTGGAAAATAAAACAATAAAAAAATTAATTAAAACTAGTCCACGTTATTATATACAAACAGTTTGTGTGGTATCACTTTCTGTCCACAAGAAAAGTACTGTCCATTGGCAAAATAATGATTTCTGCAAATAAACACTGCGTTTTAAGAACAATAATAAACAGAAGGTTTAAGGGATTAATACAAAATTTCACAACTTACAAGTCAAAATGGGGTTTGAGTATTTCTCGTAAACGAAAGCAAAATTGAGCATCGTTTTGACAAAGTTGGATGGGTTTCCAGCGGATTTTCTGGGATCCGTTTCCTGCAATGCGAAAATGTACGCAGATCCGTGCTGGGCTTCACTGCATGTCATGCCGGTTATGAGTGCAGTTCCACAATCAAACAGCATCATTGGCAATACTGCTGCTTACGGCTCTTGATGCAGCCCGTCACCGGTGACGTGTTAAATTCGGTCCTCCTTATCAAATTTCAGTTGGTATCAATTAGTGAATCCTCCTGTGACAAACACGCACCAGGAGGTACACAGGGTGATCATAAAAAACGCAACACCTGAAATTTTTGAAAGTTTTTGAAAGAGTTTTTTGAAAAAAGTGCAAATAGGGACCACTTTTCCGGATCCAAAATGTCATTCTGATCCGAAAAAGTGGGTCATATTTTTTGAAGTTTAAAAAAAAATTTTACACTCATTCGGTGCAGTAACGATGCAATACGGAAAAGGTTTAGAACAACCAGTGAGCATGAGAATTCGTTTAGCGTAAACTGGCTCGCATTTTTGTGCTAGAATAAATAATGGCGTGGTGAATGAAACCAAGGATGACCGCACATTGGGGCACTTGGGGTAAGTCCCCCCTCCCCCTTTTTTGGATGCCCTTTTGGTAAATAAAATTACTAAAAAAATATTCAAAATAAAATCAAAAGCCGTTAAAATAAAGGCTTTTCGAGGATTGCAATAGTAGTTCAAAGGTCCTAAGCTCAACAAGGACAGTGATTACTTTTCAACTTTTTCTTTTCTTTAATTTAAGTTATTTTTACGAGCCTTAAAGGTACATTAGCTCATGGTTCACTACGCTCACTCAATTGACGTCGATCCACGTTTCATATAGTTTTGTTGATTTCTTGATTATTTGTTTTTAGTTACAAAACATGTCAATTAAAGGTACAGGCCTCCATTGTTGGCTTTCCTGTGTGACTCGGTTTTGTGACATTCGTTGAAACCGATGTAAATGTTGCAAATGGTTTTATTTTGCTGTTATTTTTCCCCAAGTACGAAACGGTTTTGCTACATTTATTCTAACGTATGTAATTCCTAAAAATCTTAGCAGTTTAAAGGACGGTAACCGTACAATTTCCCTTTTCTTGTACTTCTTAGTGTTGTTCACTAGATCCCACAGATTTTCAAGAAGGGGGGGGGGGGGTAACATTGGAAAAAAACAGGGGCAAGAGCTCAAGTCAGGAGGCCAACCAGCACAAAAAGCCAAGAGAAAAAAAGGCAAAAAGCAACATTTTAAATGGAAGGCAAGCACTATTTTTGCGACCCTGCATTCATAGGCCTAAAGAAAATAGGTGTTTAACACAAATCTAGTAAGCTAGTCATCGTGGCTGAGTTGCGAGAGAGCTCACCGTGGTTGCTGGTGGTTTGCGGATCTGGTCGAGCCCCTGGAAAAGGGATCTTGGCAAATTCCCCGCCAGGACTGCCGGCCAGAGAAGCGTGAGAGGCTACCATGCTCCTTCAGTGGCTATGGGAACTATTCTGGCCAATTCAGAACAATCTTTCGGCCCCGACGATGATCGGAGGTTTCCCGGATCGATCCCCGGGTTGGTACCTCCCTTTACCAGATATGATATTTCTTCTTCTCTAAAAGTCTGGTAATGTTCAAACCATACAAGCATTAAGTTGCTTTGGCTGACTAAAGGCTCAAAGAAATTAGTTTAAAAAAAAACACTCCTTGTTGAGCATAGGACCTTTGAATTGCCAATAGAGCTATCTCAATCAGCTGCGAGTCGAAATCGAAAAGTGACGTATAATCTAACGTATAATCTAACGTATAATCTGCTGAACTCTGTAGCCGGCGTGAAGTTTTCTGCACACTCGATCAGCGTAAAACATTATACTAGTCTTGTTAACTCGGTTAGGCCAACAGACCCTTTTATGGAACCTCATGGGTAACATTAAAAAATCAGGGATGCACAAACGCTGCATCAGTAATTCGACGCATTGTTTGTACAGAAATAATGGAGGAGGATAGAAATGTGCGATTGACGTATGCATTTGAAAGGCAGACATACCAACAGGACACTACTAAAAATTCTGAATGCGTGGTGCACTGAAAAGTATATACATTGCACATTATATTTAAAAAAAAATCGTCTCCTAACTTTTGATACTACAATACGCCAAATGAGCGATCATGCGATCATTTAAGAAGCAACCAGATAACGAGTTCTTATCTGACGCTATTATTTTTGTAATAAAAAAATACCATAAAAATTTAGTTGCTTTACAGCTTCCCGTCCCCTGCGTTCTTTTTCATCGAGCTTTTACACTTTTTAAATCTTCGAACACCTTAATCTGCAGTAAATTCAGCGTTAATTAGGTGGTTGGGGCTTATATCGCAATTATTTCTAATTAATAAATCTGTTCAATCTCCAGTATTAAGGTCTTCTACACTACAGCTCAGCCACACTTATACTTGAATTTCGTCGGATCAGAATTGAACAACTGGGTCTGGTATTTGAGGAGCTGTGGCTGACTCGAATCGCTCCTGCCCCCCTTTTTGGCACAACCAAATTAATTCGACGTGTGACACGTCGAAATAAAAAGGGGGAAAAAAACGAATTTTCTCACCCTGACCCTGACCGTTAATTGGTGAAATTTCAGTCTAAATATAACAAAGTTTATAATAAAACTAAATGTGGGTTTCATATTATTTTCTTTTAAAGAAATAGAGCAGTGACACGACGTAGTATTATTGTATATAACTCTATGCTGGAGCCTTAATGGGTTAGCTGCAAGGGGCACTGCAGAGAGAAACAGAAGGGCGTCATACTGAAGCCGATGCTGTGAAGAGTGATTTCTTAGACCTAAAACGCCCGATTTTTGTTGTTGGAGAAAACAACGTTATTTTAAGCCTAAGAAATCCACTCTTCCGTTGTTTTTTCCTCCATTTTTATGTATTGCACCTTGTATTTATGCCCTCTAAAACCCATACTGGTGCCAATCTGGTGCCAATATGGCGGCAAATGTCACTGCTCTATAGCTGAAAGTTAAGGTGGTAGAAGAATTAACAGCATCCATCTTTAAATCACTAGATGGTTCCACGTTCCTTGAAACTCAAACGGTACTAAAATTCGTACCTTAACAATTATTCAGTTACGCTCTTCTAAGATTTATCAGTTCCTTTGAGTGAAATAACGTTATCCTCCAACTCCCCTGTCAGTTGATGTGTAGTATGCTCTTGATGCTTGAAGCTTCGGAATGACGCCTGTGTGAATGTCTTAAATAATTATATACGTTGTGACTTTCGCTGTAGATGACAACACAGCAACACATTGGTCCGTGAACAACAATATTTCAATAGATTAATTACTGGAAACTGCTTCGCTTTGAGATGTAAACAAATGAAGGAAGCTTCGATTGGCAAACAGGGAGGTTTGTAGTATTCCTCATATTCACGCGGAATTATAGTTGCATCACTTTTGCACTTTTTATTTTCAAACATTGTAACTGTACCAGTGTACAATATAACTGAACGATAAGAACAAGTCAATATGGTGATAACTCATCATTTTGGCTCGGTATTTGGAAATATTGGTGAAAAAAGGAGAGTGTTTAGTATTTACAGGAAACGCAACATCCTGAATGTAACAAACACATTTGTTATGAAACAAGAAATGTCAATTTTATTACTAACTGCGCAACCACTACAGAGAGGTGATCAACAATGGAAAAACTCGTTGGCGGAAAAAATTGAAATATTTTAGGGCGTAAGCCTCCATTCACTGTTTGCTGGTGTGTTTCTGTAAGCTTCAGAAGGGACTATGCCAGCAAGTAGACATGGTAACAACACCCACCTTTCACCGTTACAGTGAAGCACATCAGTGTAGGTACACGTTACCAGTTTGGTTACTTGAACATATAGAGCAGTGACACGACGTAGTATTATTGTATATAACTCTATGCTGGAGCCTTCATGGGTTAGCTGCAAGGGGCACTGCAGAGAGAAACAGAAGGGCGTCATACCATAACAGTATCTGGTTGGGTGAATAACGTGCTGGTGTAATTGGGGCTCCTGTTAAAATCCGACAGATTCCGAGGCGGCATTTTTTACACATTCAGGGGAAGACAGCAAAAACAAGTTTATTTTATGGAAATTAAAATCTCTCAAAATAAGAGAATTTGTCGCATTTTTTTTTAAAGTGAAGAGCATCATAGATGTGAAGCGGTCAAGTAGTGCATGGGTCCCATTTTACTAAAGCCTGGGGAGGGGAATTTCATGTTTTAACACTGACTGACGAATATTCTGGCCTATGTTGTAGTGCATTTACTAAGACATGAATCATAACTAACTACGTTAGAGATTTTATAAAAGATAAAATGGTGATAAAATAAAACAGCTAAAAGTGGAAAATGGTAAAGAATTCCTAGGATCCAACGTAAGCTCTTTTCTCGGAGAAAGCAGACTCAGGCATGTCACAAGTGGGTCATACTGTCCAAAGAGCAATGATGTAGTGGAGAGAATTAGCAGAACACTGAGGTCATTAGTGAGAGTGGTAATAACTTCTGCTAATTTAACTTTATACTTACGGGGAGAGCTGATTTTGACTGACGCGTACATTCATAATAGATGCATAAACAAAATAACAACTTGTTACGCCGTTACAATGTCAGATAGACTGCATAAACCAACTGTTACTTGAGAGAAATCGAATGCGTATATTTTGTGCAGGTTTTGAAACAGAGTTGGAACAAATTACAAACAAGAGGGATAAAATGCATAATGGTGGGCTGGATACGAATTCGAGATGTTACAGATTACGAAACCTATGGAATAAACCTATCACTGTAACTAGCGATGTAGTTTTCCTGACGAGAATTGTAACTTTAGTATTTCAAATCAGACTTGAAGACTTTTTTTTTTGCCAACTGGACGAAAGCTGAATAGGTGGAAAGAGCGTACAAAGGTGCACCTGTAGATGGAAGGGTTGTAACGGTTGTAACATTGCAAGCAGATAGCCACAAAGAAGAGGGGCTACTGGATACAAGTCCATGGGATACAGGAAGAAATTTTGAAAATGAGAGGGAGTCAGGCAAAGCAAGGCCAGTAGACGCAATAGAAGAATTAGGATCTGGCAGGGTATACTGCATGATGGAAGAAATGAAGACCTCCAGTTATCAAGCACAACAGCATTTTTTGATTTGCAGTTGGCCCTCTAAAGTGCAAAAATTCCCAAAGTGAGATATAATAAATAACATTGACCGAGAAGGACAATACTGACAGAGTAGCCCGGAGACCGCTTACGTAATGTCAGAGCAATGTACAGAAAGGAAAGTAGAATTGATAAGCTCCTCCGAAGGAAGTTTGTCAAGTTACAACGCTTAAGACACATCCGGAAGACAGAAAGAGACTGCACCAACACAACGCTTGCGGGCAGGGCATTCCGCACACCAATGACTCGCACGGCAAAGAAAAATTTACGGCAGTCACTCTTGCATCATGGACTAAACATTTTGATGTAAGATATCGAGATAAATTAAGGCTGGAAACACCAGACTCCACTACGTCTCCATCGATTACAATTTAGCAGACGTTATGACAAAAAGGCTGCACTGCTCAGCATGTTATGCATCGTTAACTAATAATTTGTCAATCACAGGGTTCATTATGCCGTTTGAATAGTGTTTTCAAAATAAAATAAAGATGTTTGATTCATGTGTGGGCTTGTTGGAGTTGGTAAAGCATTAGCATCAACAATAGGGCAGCGACACAACGTAGTATTATTGTATATAACTCTATGCTGGAGCCAGTAACTGGGATAGCTGCAAGGGTCACTGGAGGGGAAAAAGAAGGGCGTCTTACTGAAGACAATGCTGTTAAGAGTGGATTTCTTAGGCCTACAATGCGCGATTTTTGTCGATTTGTTGGTAGTTGCTGACATTTTTAAGCAAGTGTGGTCTTTATTTTCCAATTACAACCCAGCAGCATAAGGGATTGGAGAAAACAACGTTTTTTTAAGCCTATGAAATCCGCTCTCAAAGCACTGTCTGGACTAGAAGTGCCGTTGTTTAACCCTCCATTTTAATCTAGTGCCTCTTGCAGCTATCTCTCTTGTAGCCAATATGACGTCCCATGACGTTGCTCTATAGATAGGTGTATAACAGTGTGTCAACTAACAGAAAATGTTAGGTATTATAACATGCATCGATTAGTGCGAAAACCCTAATATTGTTTTCTGTTCACTTCTTCGATAAACATGTTCCGGTTAACCCCTTTCGTATTTACCCACAGTTTATTTGACTACACTAATTGAAACTTTTGAGACTTAACACGATAGCAGCTTTGTCTTGATCTAGTTCCCATGGTATTCTCATTTAGACTTAAGAGAACAAGACATGGGACACAGTAAGTTTCTATCGAATTCAAGGTTGGGGGAGGGGAGTTACATAATTTACACGGAAGCGAACACAGGGACCAGTGATGCAAAGGTACGAACTCATGTTATGCTCGGGGCCAAAAGCTTTATAGATCGGGCTCTCTTACCGTTGCTACTAAAATCGACTTAGCCATCCAATGAAAAACTCGAATTATAGTCTGAGAATATCTGAGGTACGAATTTCATCTACGAGCGCCAAAGTTCCTTTGTCATGAAACTTCAGCCAAATCAATACAAGTTGCGAATCGTGTCTTATACAGACAAACACACACACCAAATGGAATTGAGCATTCAGCATCGCTCGCTTCGTTCGCTCGGCTAATACGGACTGACTATACACCCTTCCGTCATTTGGTTAATGATACCAAATCCAGATGACGTCACGATGCGTATTCAGGGAGCCTGCAAGTTCGTTGCCCAGAGATACGATCGTTTCTTAAGATTCTTCGACTCAGCGTGCGTATGATCTGAAGTTAACGTAGGTAAAGTGTGCAACGTAGTTTTTCGTTAGCTAAATCATGTCCTTATGTGTCGTCAGCTGTAGTATCAACAACGGCACATGTAAGTAACTGGTCAAGACCAGCAACCTTTGTGCGTATGTCTCCCAATGTTTTGTACACAGTGGACGACAAATCGCCACAACTTGTAAGGGCGCGTTGACGCATCGACTCGCCTTTGCATTCTCTCAGCTAGACCTTAATCGCAATGGCAAACGTGTCGTTGCCACGGTAACACCACTACCCGGATTAGCTAAATCCGACACAGTTTGAGGATGTGCTTGTAGTATAAATCCGTGGCAATCAGATAAATAATTCCTCTGACGAAACAATTTTCCTAGTCGCTTGTAAACTCACATTATTAACTGTTTTCGTTGCTAGCCGGCAGAGCTAAAACCGCCGCCATGTTGGAATTTCAGATGATTTCTAGCTTCTAGCTGCGAATAGCAGGGGGCCGGCGAAACCAGGTAGGGGGTGTCAGCGGACGGAAGCTGAAGCATTTTACGCTATTTGAGGGCCTATTTTCGGCTTCCTGAGACACGTTTGCACCGCAATGTGAATCATAATTTCGGATGTTTTTCGTAAATATTCTTTAGCATGAGAGGTCGTAAAAACCTAATTGTGACCAAAATTCTGTTTTTTTTATACAGTTTATTTACAAACTAAATTAACAGATGAATTTAAATTAAAAAAAAATTATTACATTAACGTTAACTATCACTAAATAATTTAAGTTTGAAAAGTATTGTTGCATACGTTTCAAACAGCGGAATATTTAGCTGACGTTCCTGAATTAACTGAGAATTAGTTTTAAATTACGTTGGCGATAGGCTAAGAGGAAAAGAGCTACTAGCAAATCAGGCCACTAACTAAGTCTTAAACTCTGATTCTTTGCTCTATTTTCGTGGAGTTAATTGTTAGCAGACGTCAACTTACGAAAAATAGGCGGGAAAACTTGACAAGTTTTGTTCTGTACAAATTTAGCTGACGTTTCGGCTATAACCTTTTCAAGAACACAGAGTTGACCCTCAAAGGTACATGGCCATTTGTACACGGCCACAGTGTATTTTTTAAAGTCCTGTATTGGTTAGGCCCTGAATTTGAGTTGGCGTCCTCTTGGTTGGGAGGCCGAGACTTTTACCACTGGGCTACTGACCCCTCACAAACTTCGCGTTGTACGTTGGGCTTTTAAAATCGGGCTATCTCCTTTTAGAGATAACTGGTCAGGTGTTAGCATCCCATACGCGTCTCATATGATGCCTGTTAAATCATGGTGTTGACGGTCTAACGCAGCAAATCAATTTTCAGTTTAGCCACTCTCTGTACACGATTTTCGATAAGTTCATTGGAATCACGAATTCAAACGACGAAAACTAAGCTAGAATCCACAACAAGTTTGTTTTGTACGCATTTAGTCGACGTTTCTGCATTAACTACGACAGCTCCTAAATTCTGTAGGTGATGGGTAGCAACAGTAGGACTACTGGCAAACAAAACGGCCAACTATGATGTGATTTGTAAGAATTTTATGTCGTCATGTGGACTCCCGTCTTCCGGCTGTTCCCTGACGATAATCTCGGTTACTCTCCGACGGGGGGAGGGGGGGGGGGGCAACCTGCCCTCCCTGTGGCGCCACCCCTGCTTTCCGTAACAATACATCGGGGAGTGTTGACGCAAATTTAGCTATGCATTCCCCCAGCTAGAATTTAGTCGCGATGGCGAAGGTGTCGTTTCCATGGTAACAACGCTACCCGTATTAACTATTTCACTGCAGTCTTATAATCAATCCGTGACGGTCAGATAAAGAATTGCACCTGCCGAAACAATTTTCCCAGTAGTTTTGAACTTATTATTGACTGTTTTTGGAGAGTGCCGGGCGATCAATATGATTTACATCAAAGTTAAGAGCATTTTAACTAAAATTCGGTTACACATACAGTTTTAACGACTATAGCATCGGTATCGGTTTCATTTTTAATAGTGTAGTGCTGTCGGTATTAGTAGTATTGAAAATTATCGATAGAGTATCGGTATTCTGAATTTTAAAAAAAATACCGTCTTTCGGATTTTCGGTATATAACGCAAACAATCAATCCAAAGATCCACCAACATTTTGATGAAGGAGCGCAGTCAGTAATGCAAGCGGGAAAGGTATATTTCTCCCGGTGGTAAAGTATGTATGGGCGAATATTCATACTTTGTTTTTACTCAGATTTAGCTTGATTTAGCTAACAATTAGCTGACGGGGTCAGCTTCCCCGCGAAGCATACCATTTCTTTTTTGTTAAGCTAATGAACTCTACGTTTAGTAGAGTAGTTTTTAGTTTATTTGTAAGTTTGTGAGCGAATGGCTTGGAGGCCTTATTGGCTCAATAAAATATCAATCAATCAATCTACGTTTAGACCACTCATGCGGCACCACTGCGTGCAACAACGTTAGTATAGGATATCGCCCGCTTTCCGAATGCTGGGATTTAACAATGTCGAGCCATTGTTGGATTCCAGCATGAGGAAAGCGGGCGATATCCTTCTTCTCACCCGTTTTGAAGCTATCAGTCCGACGTACATTGTTGAGCGCAAGTAAGCGTAAGTGGAATACATTGTTGTGTTTAGCCAGAAGAAAGTTTGTGTTAGTTTTCTTCGGTGATGGCGGATGATGTTGATGTTCTCCTGCAGGACCTGTGCATTGCGAAAGTGTTGACGTCAGCCGACATTAACACTGGGATTGTTGATGAAGTCGTATTTGAGAAGGTGATGGAGGAGGCGATGAGACGAAGGATTACGAGGGATTCCGTTACGAGGTTTGGTCTCAGATCAGAGTCTGATGTGGCTGCAGGGAAGCAAGGACAAGATGGCGGGCAATTAGATGGTCCGGCGAAATTGTCGA
>JAHWFP010070075.1:36261-62370 GCA_023313725.1 Lithobius niger | reverse complement strand
TCAGTTCAGCGCAACGCTTGGACGACGCGTCTAGCATGCTACGTGAAACTGAGCGTTACGCCTT
The DNA here is from genome assembly GCA_023313725.1 of Lithobius niger. Lineage (NCBI taxonomy): Eukaryota > Metazoa > Arthropoda > Chilopoda > Lithobiomorpha > Lithobiidae > Lithobius > Lithobius niger. Next base: position 62,306 of record JAHWFP010070075.1, on the reverse strand, counting down.
TACGTATAGATACCCTTGACTGGAGGAATGCTTACGCGCAGCCGGCTTACCCCCCACTCTAGAAAAAAACAAACAATTCCATGTCAAAACTAACATGTAAGTCCGGATAATATTTTGTTATATTTGTGTTAGACTGTTTTTGTGTTTTTCTCATGTAGATTTACAATGCTGAAAAAGTGATTAGGTATCTATTTGATGTGTTGAGTTATAGATCCGGTATTTCTATTTAAAGATCAATGCCTATTCGGTTTGGTGAAGATGCAATACTGTGAAAAAAAAATGAGATTTTTTACCTTTTTGTTACAAGATCTTGAAATATTATGATATTACTAACTTTTTTAAGGGTTTGATGTGTTGTCTGCTAAACCATTTATTGGCAAATATTCCTTTTAAATACCAATAGCTAAGAGAAAAACAGGAATAGTTCAATTTGATTTTTTTTGTGTTGAACTATTATGCAATTCTAGTATCATTTACCGTTCATTGCCTGATACAGGTGAACAGTTTTGGTTGGTTCAGTATTATGTACATATCTTCCGTTTATTGTAGTTAAAACAATTTTTGGATGGTCTTACTAGAGACCTCATAATTAATTAAAGACAGAACTTGTTTAGGGTTTGAGTCCTTTCAGGCTTAATTTCGGCTCAACTGATCCGGTTGTTTAAAGATCAGTGACCACTATGACTGGCATCATGAACCCTTCAACCAATTAGAAGCAACATTCTCAGGAAATGCAATTGAATTTAAAAAAAAAAATGCTACCACATAGACCAGCTTCATCAAACTCTACAACCTTAAAATAACAGAAACAAGGAAAAGCCCTGATGTTAAGAATTTTCACAAATCATTCGACTATCATTATCTTCAAAGAAGTGGAAACCAGTGGAGCCAGTAGCACAGTGGGCTAAAAACTAACATGTTCAACTCAACATATTGGTGAAATCACAAAGTACTTATAGGGACGTGCGTGTGGATGCGGGGAGCATGGAGAATGTACGACGGATGTGACGTTTGGGTAAGGCCACAACAACGGAGGGGAAATGAGGAGAGCTTGCACGGGGGCAACAAATGAAACGAATCGTGCAAGAAATGCAATGGAAGTTGCGTGGAGACGAGCCACTGGGCCAATTTGTTTTACCCACGTACAACTCCATAATCTTGCACACTTCGTCCCCATCCCCCCCCCCTTTTCCACAATTCAATCCAGACCCACGGACCCTTTTTTTCCTCGTTCTCCCCCACCCCTATTCTTTGCCTTTCTATACTCTTCTCTTCAAGTTGTCGATGTGCCATTAAGCCTCAATCCCCCCCCTCTTCACCCCACCCCCTTTTCCATTTGTGTATTCTCCCATCCTTGTCTCCACTCAGCTCCACGCAACTTCCATTCCATTTCTTGCACGATTATTTCTAGTGTGAGAATCAAGAAGCAATTTGCTTTCGCTCCTTGTATATAATATACTACATTTTGGTAGCTTTAGGTGGCCACAGTGAAAGATTAAATATCTTTTAAGCTCGGCCTAGTATGCGGCAAGTCGCGGGTTCGAGCACAGTTGCTTTACTTTTTTCTCAGACTAGTCTATTCTCGCAAGATCGATCTTTAATAGAGAACTTTTCCTTCGGAGTTAATCTTTTTTTTTATATATATACCTAAGCATTCACTAAGCAAAGGTAGCCTAAACAAGCCAAATTCGGTCAAATTCACAAAGTAAGTTTTTTTAAAGACATGGATTGATCAGAAAAATCTTAAGTTAGAATCCCTGGCACCCCCTGGTTGGCGCAAATGACCAAGTTGTCGACGCACCATTAAGCCTCAATCCCCCCCCCCCCACACCCTCTAGGTGCGATCTGCCAAACTAATAATTCTCTCCCTAGCATGTCTATGTAGGAAATCCCTGCAGTACCATACTCTCCTATACATATCTAAGACACTTCACTGCCAGTACACATCACTGTATCAGCTCAGCATCCACAGTGGTTGCATACTGGCAGTACACAGTAGTACACATTCTGGATACCATTTATGCCATTACTCAATTCGTGTGGAGGCTGCGCTAGTACACAGTGATGTTTGCTGTCAGTTTGTTCTCAGCTTCTTGAAACGATGGCTTTCTTTCCTTGTTTTGGTAGTGTCCATCTGTCATCACGGCCAAAAGTTAAATAGCTTCTTAATCTGAAAGGAGCGTGATGACTGGAATCTTTTCTCCAGAATGCATTACAGAATTCCTGAGCATCCAGTGAGCAACTGAAATTAGAAACTGAAAACATAAACTGAAACCACACATTATTTGGAAAACAGACCAACTAGAACATTAACGAAAATGCTTCCTTTTTTTCGCCACTAGATGACGAACTTACCGATTAAGTTTTTTAGCTGTAGCTGTCAAGCGCTTGTTGGCTTAACACTTTGTTTTAGCTGTAGCTGTCAAGCGCTTGTTGGCTTAACACTTTTTTTTTAGCTGTAGCTGTCAAGCGCTTGTTGGCTTAACACTTTGTTTTAGCTGTAGCTGTCAAGCGCTTGTTGGCTTAACACTTTTTTTTTAGCTGTAGCTGTCAAGCGCTTGTTGGCTTAACACTTTTTTTTTTAGCTGTAGCCGTCAAGCGCTTGTTGGCTTAACACTTTGTTTTAGCTGTAGCTGTCAAGCGCTTGTTGGCTTAACAGTAGAATTCATCCTGACGGTGAATGTGCCGTTAGATTTTGCAAAACAGATGGCACATAGGCAAGGAAACAATTATTGTGGGTGGTCAAAAAACAAAAAGATAGTAAAATCGTGTGATTGAGTGGATTCGATGAGTAAGGCAGTATAATTTTATTTTAAATCGACGTATCAACTCTATCCAACCCTCGCTATTACCGATAACATAAATGAGTGACTCTAGACAATGTTTTGGATCAATAATGCTAACGAAATCTAAACACACGCTCGTGTTTTTTTTCACAAGTAAATTGTAAAAAGCCGGCTCACTGGCAGACTGTGTCTTGTAGCTGATTTTGGGAGACAAGTTTAGTGATTGTGACTGCTACTTTTCAGAAAATATTAATTTAAATGTCAGTAGTTAAAGAAAAATGCAAATCAGTTCACTTATTTTTTTAGTTTGTAGGACTTTGTTAGAATTCCCTTATCTTTTAGCATGCATTGCTGCATACAGGCCAATTGTTTTCGTTTAATCGATCCCGTCAGTTCATACGGATTGATGAAGTAGTCAACGGACATCCGTGGGGATCAGGTAGGTGTATCCCTTGAGTAACTACTGTGGCACCTGATCAGAACTGAAACTTATATATATATATATTTTTTTTTAGCAACTTGGCATTAGATGTGTAGACTAATTTCTTTTGTGTGTTTATGGGGCAAATTTTACAAATAAATTGTACTACATTGAATCTTCGGTTACGTTCAGGTTGGATTAATTGGAATAAAGGTGCTTAATGCGGTTGCTTTGAAAAATAAATCATTGGCCCACTCTATTTCCAGATGTGCCTTCTGTTAGCCCCCCAAACAATTCAATCCTCACGCCATCACTGTACACTGCAGCCTGCAACCACTTATGAGCTTACCAACGACGGCAAAAAAGTGGCAAAATTAAGCCTAACAATAAATGTGAGGTTGGATTTTACGAAAGTAAGTGATCAAAGACACGTAGACTATTATTGCGAGTGAGTAAAAAGAAAATTCTGTTAAAATCGTGTGATATGAAGAGTGGATATCATGCGTGATGGATATCATGCGTGAGGAAGAATAAATGAAAAAAAAAATTACAAGGTAAAGAGATCAGGAAGCAGACGATCGGCGCTGAAGACACATGAATCTTGTCTTGAAAGAGCAAATAAATATGATGCGTCTGTACGACGTGGGCATTACTCTATCTATTAGAATGGATTCTAGCGTTCATAGCTCGCTTGTGATCAACGCTTGTCCTTTACGACAGTAATTCATAGTAGGAAAAAGAACTCGGACTTGCAATTTTTCTGATTACTGTTCCTGTGTCACGGTAGTTTCAATTTCTTATACTGTGCTAATTTTTCCCACCAATGGCAGCGTAGCTTTGTGTCACATACATCATCTTTACAACTCAGAGATAGATAATCGATTAGTGCTTTGTAGGTGACAGCGAAGTTCATCTCCTTTTGTGGATTCATTGTTATCCGTTCTTAAAACCATAAGCACAAAGGTATTCGGTGTTGCTGAGCTCATATTCCATATAAAGCAACAGGTACATATAATATTCATGCAGACCCTGGTGCTATCAAGAGGTGGATATGTTTAGGAGCGCATGGGTCTGCAGGAACAATCTGTAGCGACACGTTTGGGAGAGAATTACTAATTCAGCAGATCACACCTAGAGGGCACTAAGGCTTGTAGTTGTACCTTAGGAATAAAACTACTTTGCCTATTTGACCAAATCCCATTTTTCTGAGCACCTTTCCTTAGTGAATACGACTAACACAAATTATACGAATCAGAATATAGGCTTAATACATGGAAACGTACACTTAATTACAGTGGCACCATCTAGTAATTTCATAATTATCTATCGTAGATGAGATTGTTACTCTATCCTCTTATCAAACCTACTAATTATGATAAGCATTAAACGAGAGAAACTCGCCATGGTTCTGACCAAAAATTATAAAACAGAATACTTGAGACAAGACCGATAGGAGAATTAATAAACATTAAGGTATCAGAAGTACCCCTTGCTTACTTTCGACGATGATCGTAGGTCTTGATTCCTAAACAAGTGCTTTTAAATCGTGCAAGTTCATTTAAGTTGAAAGGAAACAACACTGTTGTTAGAAAATAAATAAACAAACGCTCATCGCAGCAATGGTTGCTGCAGCACAGGCTAGTCTACAGCTATTTAAATGCAAAACCTTCGCTTGCCATTGTGTGATCGGAACTTGAACTTAGGTAATCCTAATACACAGACTGCACTAACTTCTGAGCTACCAGGATAAAAGGAACCAAATCCCAATAGCTACGACGAGCATTTATTTATTTAGAACAGATTTAAAATGGAGTCAGCTGCATCTGACAGTAACTCGGTTTGCAAATAGTTGGCCTAAGTATGCCATTCAAATGATGCTAGTTACAAAATTATAAAAAATATGAATTGTGCAGCAGTAATTTTATAATAATCATGTACCACTTGATAGCGCAAGACTTCATGCCAATCGTTTGTGTTAAATGTAATGATAAAATTGATGTTCTTGTTCTTGTTGGGACACGTTTCAGAAAGGTCTAGCATACGTTCTGCTAAAGGGATTGGGTTAGCAAGTGTAGAAGCATTCAGTAAAACCCGAACTGCTGCACAACATGAGTTTCTTGCTCGTACTATTCAATACTACCATACTATGGTGTATGAACCTGTTAAGAAAAGACTTACCAATGCTGGTATTCGGGTGGTCTCTAAACAACTGTACACTATTAGGTAAGCTGTAGTTAAGCAAAGTAATGAATCTTGAGCGGGTGAAGGGAAGGAATTTGTTCGGTTAGTCCCTACCTTTCACTGATGACATGGTCGCTTTCATGGAGAGAGAGGGGGGGAATTAGAGGTTTGGTATATGCTGTCCTGTGTGCGGCATACAAAACAAGAGGTATTTATTTTGGAGAGATGAAGTGCCCCCTAGCTAAAAGGGTTGTTTCACAGCATTGTGTATTTGTTAACTCCAGACTCTCGGTTCGTGCCTTTTTGTTGATAGTGGCTACTGTCCAGATGTTTCTGAAACATCAGTGGTGTTCATGGAAAAACACCAACACGTCAGGCTAAAATCAGAAGCTTGGGCGATTACCCTGAACAGGTAAGGGCTTTAAATTCAACCACCAATTACCCTGTAATGGAGCAATGGGCTACTTTGTTTAAAAAAATGTTGTTGGATAGTTTCTCATGAGCCTCTTTAATGACTTCCTCCTAGTGACATGACACTTAGCCACGACTCTTGTGTGTTTTAGCGTTTTTATATTTAATGATGGAAGGACCAGGTAGCTTATTGTGTTATTGTGATTTGTAGATTTCTGAAGAAGTTTCCTTTGTGAAACGAAAATTTAATTGTATACAGTAAACATGCTTATCAAGGGAACTCCTGCTGTTCACCTTGTTTTGTTTTATTGAATACTAAAAGGATGGTCCAAATAGTTTTCGTATTTTTTCAGATGATGTATTTTTCACTTGCAATGCCCAAGCCCTAAAGTATGTTTCTGAAAAAAATGGAAATAAATGACGAGAAAAAGTGCAGCCATTAACATCATTAGCATATCATATCAAAAACCAAAACTGGTAAAATAAAAGAGGCCGCCAAGTTCCGAATGGTTCGGCCCTTCAAAGGAGTGATATCAACACACCAAAACATTCGCCAAGTTAATCGCACCACTTAATAGTTCGAAGGTTAAATGAAACCTAGAACATTGCTACTTTCGGTAGCAATGTTCAAGTTTTCATTTAACGTCCCAAAGTATTATTCGGTGCGATTAAGTTGGCTAATGTTTTGGTGTGTTGATATCACTCCTTTGAGTGATACACTAGTGTGTGTCTAGACACGCACATCAGTATACACGTTGTCATTGTCCGAACTTTGGCCGTCCAATGAGAGACGATGCCGACAATACTAACAATGGTTATACAATATTTTCGAACTTACGCGCCCTCCCACGCCATTCCTGTTACGCTCCCAAGTTCCAAACCATAAGGTACGCAGTTCATATTGTACTGCACCCATTCACCCAATTTCACAACTGGATGCCTACCCGTTATCTCGGTATCAATGAATAATCACCCTATGAAAATTAACATTGGGATGAGCGGAGTAGCTAGCAGCTAGTAACTAGTAACACATTTACAACGTTATTGAGGGTCAGATTTTGCATTGAAAGCAGCTTAGCTGACATTCCTACACGAGTTAATTTGTGTGAGGTGACTCATTGCTCACGAATTCAACACAATTTAAGCTTTTGTACCGCATTATTATTTTTCCCCAAGTACCTGAAATGTGCCCAACTATGCTTCAAGATATAAGACACTGACGCAATGGCGTCGCACTACAATGGTTTACAACCTCGACAATTGAATTGATGTGATGTTTGTTGTGATGTTTGTTGCCTAACTAGCGTTGTTGACTAGCGTGTGTCTATATAAAAAGGTAGACATCAATGAGTATTGGACAATCCTAAGGCGATTTCAGTATGTACTTTCATCTTAAAAAGAATTTTAACAGGCTTGGTTTTCGTGTCAAAACAGCTAAATCGGCTATTCGTTTGGTGTATGTAGAATAAAGGATGTATTTATTGATACTAGGCAACCAATGGTAAACTGTTAATTTTCATATAATGGCTGTAATTTAAAAAATCGAGATAATTATGTGAGCCACGAAATCTAGGATATATTGAGTCAGAGTTTCTTACTACTCCGAAAGAACCACGAATGCTGAAGAAATTGTCAAACTGCCAGTTACGGTCAGACATATCACCCTATCGGATATGGAAAGAAGTCATCCACCTGAGGCTTAATTTGGGCTACAACTGTCTGTTTTTTGCTGTTGCATTGGCAGAAGTGTTTCTAGTACTTGAGGAATGCTTATGCACAGCTGGTTTACTCCCAAAAAATAACTGTTTCATGTCAAAACTAAAATGTAAGTCAGGATAACATTTTGTTTGTTTGTTTGTGTAGGACAGTTTTTTTTTACCATTTTTCATAAGTAGATCACCATTGCTAATAATAATCCAAATCATCAGCAACTGAACATAAAACCCACAAATCTAAAGCAGACCATCTAGTTTTCGCCATAGAAAGAAGCTATATCAGAACCAAAATTGCTTTCATTAAGTCTTTGATCCAAACTGAGATCACTAAAGCTTGGGTGACAACCACCAACGCGCCCTTAAACCCCAAAACCCCCCCCCCCCCCCCCAACCACCAACGTAACCCAGTTTTGAAGAAAAGTGCTGTGAATGCTCTGTTTTAAATAGACGAGATGACAGCATTTCTAAGAAATCAATAGAGCTAAGTTGATAAAAAAAAATTGAAATTAAAGAACAACTCATCTTTGGAAGGGGATTAAAGCTATTTTTTTAAAATAAACTTTTTCATTTAGTTCAATAGGGTACTGCAATTTAATAACAGAGTAACTTATTGGATGTATGAATTTCTAAGCTTTAGGAAGAAAAACGGCTTCTTGAAATAGTTTATTGCCAACGATTCTCCTCCCTTTTTTCCTGGATATGAACAGTTCTGATTCTTTCCACAGTTTAAATATTTCGACAAAGCTTGCTGGTTAGGTGATAAGACTACATTCTGTGTTCATAAAATGGGAGTGAACGGATTTAAAAATATATCTTATTTCACGCCACACTAACGCTTCCTCCAAAATGTCTGGCTAACTTCAGGCATGGAAATATGAAGCATGATACAACGAAGTTTTTTGAGGACGTGGTGTGTTATCTTCTAAACTATTTATTGGAAAATATTCCTTTTTAAATGTGTGCAGCTACGAGAAAAGCAGAATTAGTTCGATTTTATTTTGAGGGATTAAACTACGCTGTAATTTCTGTATTTTTAATGTGCCTTGCCCGACATAGTTCACCACTTTTCGCTTAATCAACAGTCCCTATATTGATTAGCGGTTCCTGCGGGGTCGCAATAATTTTTGGGTAGTCTTGATAGAGACCTCACAATTAATTAAACCTGTATTTATTTAGATTTGAGTCCTCAGGGATTATTTTGAGTAGGACTGTTCTGTTAGTTTTTTGACCGGCAACTGCCGCCTGTACCCTTCAACCAGTTAAAAATAGCAACATTAGCAAAGTTAAGTGAATTATAAAAAGGAAGTGATAAACATATTGATTAGGCTCATTAAAATTTACAACCTAAACATAAAAGACAAAAGAAAAGACTGAAACAACAGAAATTTGCTGAAGCAAATTAAAGCAGCATTTTCAAGAATAAACCTGTTTCATCATTATAAAATGAAAAAGCTAGGCCACTTGAAAACAAATCTTGGTTTTACTTTTTCGACGAGTTCTGTAGTTCATTAACAGCTTTGTTTGTGTAACGTCGGATGCATGGAATTATTACCTTCAGAAAAACCTATTAAAATGTGCCTTACAACATTTTTATTTCAGCAAATTCCTACCCTTCCCCTGAAGACGCCAACTGTTCCGTTTCAAATTAGAAATTACTCCCTGTATCTGTCTCAACAATTGGAACTCAAGACCTTCTGCATAAAGGTCGGACTGTTCTAATCACGATGTTCCTGGGATGAACATCTTGGCTATTTCAAGGGAATGCTGACTGTCTTTTAACCCTTTCCTTGTTATTAATTCTTTATTATTATTACCAGGAGTTTATAAAGAAGTCCACTAGGAATGAGGAGTGATGGGTAGTTCTAAGACTCTGTCCTACTGTAGAAAGGATTTCGGCAACCATTTCGACCAATTTTTGCCCTACAAAATTTGGTCGAAAAATTTGGCACAGTGCATGGGTAGCTGCGAGCACTGGGGCGTCAGATTCGATAGGCGTCTTGGTCCCGGCTGTACATCTCTGGCTTCCTACAGACCCGGGTTCGATCCTGGGAAGAGAAGTGGATATGCAGGTTTAGTCCGGTTGTTTCCCGCCCGTTGCACGAGGGTTTCCTCCGGGTACTCTGATTTCTTCCCTCCTGTGGTAAAAAACAACTGTTTACGATGGTGGTTCCTTCCACTTAACATCTGCCACTTGTGCCGTCAAAAAGCTGTATATTTACTGGCCGACAACGTCTATTCAATTCTATTCTATTCTAAAGTGAATCTACCATATGTGGAATTTTCTTTACTTTCATGTAATGGTAGCTCAGTGTGCAGAACGTTTTTTTTTTTTAAATCTAAGAATGCTGTGATGGTGATCCGAGTCTAGGCCCTGTTAGAATTTTTATTTCAATATATTGGTCAGAAATTAAAGGGTAGAAAAAAGCACCCAATTTGGTACATTGTAACAGTTAAGAGTACTTTATATTATTCCTTCTTGTATTCCTGCTATTACTTAGGATCAAAGGGAACAGAGTAAGTATTTGTATTATTTTTCCTTACAAGCCAGGCAATGTGAAAGTAGTATGTATCCCCCTCTACTACATGTTGTGACGTATAATTAGGCTATAATTATATGAATTTTTCTATTTTTTTAACTATAGATCACAGTAATGGGTTGACGAAGCAAACATTACCCATTAAAGACTGGCCTTGCAAAAAGATTAAATACACTTAATTACGAAAAAAAATCCAAATAAGGAAAAGGTTTACTGTGCCAGGCCTAAAATGTGGGAAGTCCTGGGTTCGAATCCCAATCGGAACAATTATCTTTTCTTTCTTCCTGAGATTAGTGTGCCTTGTCTTCTCATAAGGTCAGTCTTTAACGCAAATATTTTGATTGCTTATTATATTTTTTTTATAATTTACCAAAGTATTCACTAAGGAGAGGTTGCTTACTTAAAAAAAATCAACTTTGGTACTTACTGAAAAGTCCTTTTACCTTAGTAAATTTTTAAGGCATGGACTAATCAGAAAATCTTTAAACCCCTGGCACCCTCTAGGTACGAAATAATGCTGAACTAATATTTTTATCCCCCTAGCATGTCTACATAGGAGGTTCCTGCAACCCCATATAATATCCTAAACATATCTCTGTGCACTGTGCACTGTGCACTGATCTAACACGTCACTGTATATCAGCTCAACCCCCACGTTATAGTTGTTAACTGGTAATGTACAGGTTGTGTTGTTGTTGTACACATTCTGGACACACTCTGTTTACTACCAATATACACAATGTGTAGTGCCATTTCCAGTTTGTGTGGAGGTTAAGCTGGGATAAATTAATGTGTACAGTCAGCTGACAGCGTCTGCAAAGTGTACGGGACAGGAAATGGTGGCTTTCTTTCCTTGTTTTCGTAATGTCCATTTAGTCACCACTGCCAAAACTTAAACAGCCTACTAATCTGGAAGGCGTTTAAAGCCTGGAATCTTAACTCGAGCACGCAATATAGATTCCCTGATATTCACTGAGCAACTGGTGTGCAATGAATCAGAAACTAGAATCAAAAATGTAATCCCCTACTTTTAGTCACTAGATGACGAACACACTGATTATGCTTTCGGCTGAAGCTGTCAGGTACTTGTATAGGCTTAACAATGACAGCAGGAAAAGTCGGTAGAGGTCAGCCTAACGATGAATGTGCCATTGGATCTTACAAAACAGACGGTAAGAAGGCAAGGAAACAATTACTGCATGTGGGTAAACAACAAATGATGGTAAGTAAAATCATGCCATAGAGTGGATTTAATAAGTATGGCAGAATACATTTTTTTTAATTTAATCTAGATGGCAAATCTCTCAAACCCAGGTTATTAGGGATAGCGACCCTAGCCATGCTTTGAACCAAGAATACTAAAACGAAATATCTATATATTTATTTCGCTTAGGAGCAGACTTCTCAGGAGCAGAGGTGTAAAAAGGATTGTTACGGATCAAAGCAAGAGCGCGAGCGGGCTCATTCTTCCCACGGTAGCAAAGAAAAAGGGCGGACGGCCGACAATGAGAACGGATATGCGCCCTAACAATTAGAAACAAACACTATTGCTTCAATAATGCTGACTATTAGAGCTGAAGCTTCAAATTTGGTTGAGTAACAATCACTGCATGCACGATCGTTGTTGGGTTTATGGCGCTTGGTATCAGAACGGAGAAACTGGCAATTGAGCGTCCTCCATTGAAAAAAGACATTTACTTCCATAACTAGGAAACAGGCTTTGAGCCTATTGTAGGCGGAGCGAACGGATCTTCGTTTCAAACTTATATTTAGTTTTTTTTTTAATAAAGATACCACATTTGTTAATAATTCTTAAAAATCTGGGTGCAATACTTAATGGGCTTTGTTGGGCTGTTTGCCTTTTGGTGTGACGTACTGCTGTTCTTTGCTGGCCTTTTTCTTATTTTAGCCTTTTTTTTAATGTTGGCCTATGTTAGGTGTCAAATTTACGTTAACAAGCTTTCGTGTGCTCCAGCATTTAGTGTTTGTTTAGTTATTAAATTTGTAGCCTTTTTTTCGCAGCCAACACTGAAGAGGTGGGCCATCGCCGCGAGTAAAAATAAAACAGCACGTAATAAAGCGTTTAACTGCAAACCAAACTATCATCGGTACGATAGTTTTTAACAATAGTCGGAAGATACAAAAGGTTCACAATACTGCTTTGGTATAAGATTTGACACCGCCACCAACGAAAATTGTTGAGCTGGCACACCTCTACCACGCAATGCAAGATAATATATTATTTCCTAACTCTATGACTGCAACAGCGATTTCTATTATATAATCTGAAAGAAATAACCATCACAATTTAGGTTTAAAATGTGTTAGCTTTTAAACCTAGTTTTAGGTTTTAGGCCTAATTTTTAGCGATTAGGCCTGAAATATTTATCTCAGATTTAGCCTACTTTCGTTAGTAGCAGCTTACAACAGTGGTTCGAGATTAAGCCTATTCCTTTATGCGATGCAACACGGTTTTGGTTTCGAGTCTTCACGTTACCGTGGCAACCAGCAATTGAGAGAGGCGGGCATATTATTGTTTCGTGTTTCGTGCTATCGTGTTTCGTCTGATGTCAATATCGTTTTATAACGGCTTGGCCTTGATACGACGATTTCAGGTTTGATATTCGGGATTCCCAACGCTAGTGTAGACGCCACTTTCGTTGCCATGTTGAATTGAATAATCTCCAAAGTATTCTTTTTTTTTTCAAATGAAACTAACGTGTGTCGTTAATGGAATCCTTTTGTTTTTATGGTTGCGTTTGTTACTGTAGTGGTTAAATGCAAGCATCAAATGTTATTATTTCGTTGAGTTACGTCGAAAAAGATTATTAGCAAAAAATAAGCAACCAAAATTTATTTTGCCGTGTTTTTTAAAGTTCACGACTCCAAATTTACAATGGTGAGTGTTAGAAATAAATTCGAAAATTTTAAAATTTCTATAGTAATAATTGTTCAATTTACGGTAAATTTTGGCTCAGCAATACTAATTAGGGTATGAAACGTTGTACCAAATTTCATTCCAGTCCGATCTTTCGTTTGGGCTCCACCCAGACTAAAAATGTGCAACCAACGGACCAACATTTTGCAATTTGGTGTCCATTATAGGCTACGCTTCGCTCGCTCGCTCCGCCAACCAAACAAATCAGCAGGGGTTCAAAGGGAGGGGAGTATGGATGGGGATATTCAGACCATACAATAGGGGATTCCTGGGCAAGGGGGGGGGGGGGGGGGGGCTGCGGGTCGGGGTAGGGGTTATGGGGGGGAGGCATGGAGAAAATCGGACCATACAATGGGAGAATGTGGGGGGTAGACTGCAGAAGAGTTCGGAGGCTGGGGGCAGTAGGCGACCTTTTCATTCCATACTGCCCACTACAGTATTTCTCTCAGGAATGTGGGAACCGACTAGACTGGCGTATGTTACGCCTGGGGTACAGCTAGTTTTTCATAAAACATAGCAGACGCGGAAGTAATAAACAACTAAGTAATCAGAAGTAGCCCGTGCTTGCTTTTGATGGTGACCGTAGATCATTTGACGATCGTTCCCCAAAACACGTTGACGTCAGACGTTGGCGTGGGATGTGCTTGTGTGTGTAAGGGAGTGACGGTAGCCTTCCATCAGGCTATTCTGTGTTTTCTGCAGAGCTGTTGGCTCTCGGTTTGGCGGTGGAATGGATCCTTGACCTTCAGGGCACGCATTTCATTATCTTTAGCGATTCCATGAGTGCCCTGGAGTCCTTGGCGAATTACATCCTCGGAACCCCTTGACACAACGTGTCCAAGCTTTGCTTTCCCGCTTGCCTGGCTAGCGGAAAACCGTGCTTTTCTGCTGGATCCCGGGCCATGTTGGGATAGGTGGAAATGAGCAAGCGGATTTTGCCGCGATAGGGCCCTTTCTGGCCCTCTCGGAAGGGATCTCTGCCTTGTTCCCTCAGACGCCTTTCCAACTCTGCGTCTGAGGTTACACGCTTTTTGGCAAGCCTTGTGGGACAGACAAGACGGTAATAAATTACAAGCTATTAAGGGCACTGTTGAGGAGTGGCACTCGGCGTGTCGTCGCAGTCGCCGTGAGGAGGTGGTGTTGGCCCGTTTGCGCATTGGTCACACTCGACTTACTCACTGTTTCCTTTTGCGGGGGGTTGACCCTCCTGAATGTTATTGGTTTCGACGGCCACTTACGGTTTGGCACTTCCTTGTTGATTGTCGCCATCTTGATGGTGTTCGTCATAGTTTCTGTCTTCTGCATGACATTGTGCGTCAATTGGGCGATAAGTCTGTCCTCCTGTCCGGTTTTTTTCAATTTTTGCAGGAGGTACAGATGTATGACAGGATTTAGATTAGGGGTTTGAATAATATCTCTGTAATGTGTGGTGCAGTGGCGACCCGGACCACTGCACTGTGACTGAGGTTGGCTCTAATGACCAAGCTGTCGACGCGCCATTAAGCCTCAATCCCCCCCCCTCCAAAAAAAAACAATCATTGTTGTGAAATCGGATTAAGTTAGCGTAAGTTGAAGAGAAACAACATTGCTAATAGAAAAAAAGAAAATGCTCGTCGTTTTACGGGTTGTCGCAGCACATGGGTGGTGCTATGTTTAGATGGACAAACAACACATTTCAATCATCTGGTCTGGACTCGAACTCTGATATTCTAATACATCGACTGCCTTAACCTCTTGAGCACCCAAGACATATGCAAATCCTGATATCTACATAGGTGTTTGTTTATCAATTAGGTTAAAGAAAGGGGGGGGGGATTGAGGCTTAATGGTGCGTCGACAACTTGGTCATTGGTCATTAGCACCAACCTCAGTCACAGTGCAGTGGTCCGGGTTGCCACTGCACCACACATTACAGAGACGTTTTTCAAACCCCTAATCCCTAAAGATAGGGTCCTTCATGACTGACAGTGACTCAATTTCTAATACTTGACATTTCAAATGCTGCCAGAATTCCAAAATTATGAAAATCACGAATTTGGCAGCAGTAATTTGTAATAATCAAGCAGAGTTTGGTTGTGTAAGATTTTTCACAAGTAGATAATCATCATTACTGAAACAAATTCAGTTCAAATGCAAATTAACAAAGATACAGTGCGTAAAGGGTGCCCGTCAAGCTTTTGCCATAGTAGTAATATTCCAGTCCAAAATGCGGCCACCAAGTTTGTGGTCTGAACCGATTTCACCCAAGTGTAACTGCCAACCAAGCTGTGCTAATTCGGAAAAAAATGAGCTGCAAATGAGCCGTTTTAAAAAATACAAGAAAAATCAATCAATTTAAATTGACCAAATATTTCGCCATAAAAAAAAACTTTATCACTGGAGTGCAGCAAAAGCTAATTTAATTATTTCAATGGATTATTGTAGTTTAATAACAATGTAACGTACAGGATTTCAGTATTTCTAAACTTAAAAAAAAATAGCTGGTTTATTTTACATTTTTTTTATTTTCAACCATCCCCTCCTGTTCTTTAAAAATAAAAATTAAGCGCTGACGAAAGCTACTATTTCGACCCTGCTCTGGGGTGCCCATGGACGTGAAGAGCTCCCCAAAGAAAAATTGTTCCCACTAAAAAAAAATTGCAACGTTGATATGTAAATTGTCTTATTTATTACTGCAGATCTTAGTTGGGGGTTCAGGGGGCAGCATTGAACTGAAGACGGAGAACACTTGAATTTAGCAACTGTAAGGCAAGGGATTTTAGCAGTTAATGACTAGAAACAAACAAAAGTCTTTTTTAGTTTAAAAAAAAAATGAAAACGAAAAATGACAGTGTGCAGTTGTTCTTTAACTCCCTTACCCCCGCCATGTTAACCCCTTTATGTGAAGGCAAACCAAGCAGTGCTACATAAAAATACAAACAACGTTTCGAAATTTTCAATTTTCGTCATCAGGTTAGCAATAAAACTAAAGCATGGCAAAAGCCACTAAGTCATCATACGTTAAAAGCATAAAACAGTAGGACTGTGCGAAAATCGAAACTTTCGATTCGATTTCGATTTTATTACGTTGTCGAAATCGAATCGAATCCATCCAAATCAAAATCGAAAAGTTCGATTTTCGAATTATTTTCGATTTTGTGAATTTTTTTTCAATAAATCCACTTAAAATAAATTTAAAATAAAAATTAGCATCAAATAAAACATTAACTTTAGTCAAAATCGTAAAACAAAGCAATGATAGACGGTTTTAAACAAATTATAAAGCACAAAAGCACAACTTGAGCATGTCAGCGCTGTAGCTCAAAATAATATGTTTAGAATGAACAGAAAAACTTTTACAACGACCCATTATTGGTGGTTGGAACCCTAAAACATACCTAAATTGTAAATAACAGATGTTAACACTAATGATTTAATGCTGGAAAACGTTTTTGTGGCCCCCAAATTCCATTGTTTACATGCTTTCATCTCTACCTAGAAGCCAACATGGCGCGACCAGTAAGGTTGGCGTTGTTGGAGATGAAGAAGTCGGGACTCCTGACTCAGAGAGAGATCACCAGTGGAGTTGTATCAGTGGGAAAGTACCGTGAAGTGTGGAAGATAGCAGAAGGCTTGGGTCTAGACGAGTTGGACTGGAATTTGTACGGCATAGTTGCAAGGGAAGGTGAGGAAGATTTAGAGTTGGGACTATTGACTCAGGATGTAAACAATGAAGGGTCAAACAATGCTAACAATTTAGGGGTGACCAGTGTTGCAAACGAAGCGGACAGTCAGGAGGCTCAGCATGCAGGATTAAGAGGAACAGTGACTGACGGTATTTATCGTCGTGGGGCAACCGGGCCTTCTTCAAAGGCATCCTATGTGGAAGCTTTAGCCTCAAAGGACAGTGCTGCTGCAGGTGTTACAGAGGAAGATTTATTGGGAGGCTCATATGGTGTTGATCAAGAGGCACCACGTGACCTGACGTGGCTAAAGAGACTTTACAGGGGCTGCCTCTCCAATCTCTCCATGGAGCTTTCTCTGGTCATCCTGGCGGACCAGGCAGGACGTCCGTATTTGGTGCAGGACCTCAGAGATACTTTGGTTGAACTCGTCGACTTGCGGCGTGTCAGCGGCATTAGTAGGTTGCGAGCAAACAATGCCTTTCAGGTGTCGTTTGCTGATAGAGAGGCCAAAAGCATTGTGAAGAAGGCAGGCAACTTACTGATAGGCGGTCACCGAGCAGCAACTTACGACTTGCATGATCGAGCGCTTCGGTTCAAGTTGCATTGGCTGCCACTCGATGTTCCAGACTCTGACATTGTGAGGGCTCTTTCGTCCTACGGGGAAGTAGTGGGTTTATCCCATGAGCGTTACTTTATTGAGGGGCTCCATCATTGTCGGACGGGAGTTAGGTGTGGTGTATTGAAACTCAAGGATTCAATTGTTGTAGACGACGTGCCTGATGTTGTTTGCGTCTTAGGGATTGCCGGTTTGCTGGCCATAGCTGATAGGCCTCCGAAGTGTTTAAATTGTTTCAAAAGAGGTCACGTGAGGCGTCTGTGCAGTGAAACGTTTTGTAAGGTGTGCCGCAGCTTAGTACCACGAGAGGCGCCTTGTGTACATTTGGCCCCCCCAAAGGTGCCTGATACCGTTTCTGTTGCTCCAGCTGATGATGTGGAGTCTGGGGCCGTTGGACCTCCAGCCAAGGCTCCCATTGCTGTCTCAATTCCGTCTGAGTGGTCGACTCAGCGCCGTTCACGTCGGCGGAAAGCGTCAGTCTCACGGTCGGCGCTTGCGAGCTCCCCACCTCTTATCAAAGTGGTTGCAGTGGACAATAACCGTTTTTTGCCCTTGGGTGAAAATGAGGATCTCGCAGACCAGCAGATGGCTGATGATAGTGTGGTTTCTACTGTGAGTGTGGTGCCGGTTCCAGTGTCAACTGAGTGTGTGCCCTCTGTAATAGTGGACCCAAAAGTGTGTGTACACGGTGGAAATGCCAATGTGTGTGTAGAGTGTGTTGTCAGTGCTTCGGATTTGGTTTCGGGCGTAGTAATAAACGGCACCGTAGCTGAAGTAGTGCCTGGCTCGGAAATCAGTTGGGCAAATGAAGTGGAGATTGAGATGACGGTGTCAGATGGTGAGTTAGGTTCGTGTGGGTCAGATAGTGAGGCCAGCAATGCGAGGCACAGCAGTGGTTCTAATGCTACTGAAAATTTAGTTCCCTGTGTGGAGGGAGACAGTGAGCAACTTTAAGTACGTGTGTCTCTGTAGTGTTGTGTGTTTCACTCTGTCATTTTCACCCTGTGTGTGTGGAATGCTAGGGGAGTGGCTAATAAGGGTGAAGATGTTGAAATTTTAGGATCTAAGGTTGAAATTTTGGGCTTGGTGGAAACTAGGCTCCCACCCAATGTGGTCCCTGTTTTGAATGGGTTTGTGGGTATGGCAGGTCCTGGTCGGTCGGGGGTCAGAGTTTATGTTCGTGGTTGGATTCCTATGTGCACCCTCCCCTCCACCCCCTGTCGTGGAATTGATGCATGTGTTTTTAGAGTTTGGTGGGGGAGAGAGTGGGTCACTGTAGGAATTTTGCACATAACAGGAAGCATTTCTCAGGCGGCGTGGGAAGGGTGGGTGTCGTCACTCCCTGGTCCTCTTCTTTTGGGTGGGGATTTTAACGCCCATCATTGGCAATGGGGGAGCACTCGTTGCGACAGCAGGGGTCGGGTCATTGCCAATAGTTTGGATCGGTTCGGCCTGACTGTGGTGCAGGACGGGACGCCAACTTTTGTCCGCCGATATAGGGGGGTCATCCAGGAATCGACTTTGGATTTGTTCCTTTGTACCAGTAGTTTGGCCACTCATGCTGCGTTCGAGGTGTCAACAGACCTGCGGGGGAGTGACCATTTTCCTGTGGCGTTGTCCTGGAACATTGGGAGGGGGAGGGTACTTGACAGCCTCGCCCGTTTAGCCCGTCCGGTGGTAGATTCAGGGGATTTTGCACCTTGGGTGAAGAAGTGGATTGGGGAAAGAAAGGGAGGGGGTGTTCGTTGTTTGGCTAGAAGGACCCGACGTGATGCTGTGTGGTGGACACATGCTTGCGTCGTAGCTGTCAGGGATAGGCGTCGAGCTTGGCAGAGGTTTCTGCGGTCTCGCTGCGATGCTAGGTGGTACGAGTACGTTGGAGTGGCACAGGAGACGAGGTTCCTCCTCCACAAGGAAAAAGCACAGTTTGGGGCAAGACTTTGTGCTAAAGTCTCTGAGGGTCTGCCGATTTCCAAGGTCTGGGCTCTAGTGAGACCGCAGGATGCTCGTCCAGCCATCGCCTGGGTTTTCGGCGGGACTGGAGAGGTCTTGCGCGGGCCTTGCATGGCTGAAGCGTTTAATGCAAACTTCGCAGAGGTGTATGCTAACCCTAAGGGTCCTCCTCCGCCTCGAGGTGCTGGGGGGGACCCCGGGGGAATGGATGGCTCGGACTCCCCGCTTACCCGGTTGGAGCTCTCGGCGGCTCTCGCAGCCTGTCATAGTGACAGTGCAGTGGGCATTGATGGAGTGTCCTACGCGGATCTGCAGGATCTTAAAGAGGATGGCAGCCAGGCTCTGCTTTCCTTTTATCAGAGTCGGTTTGACGGGGCCCTCCCGCCACGAACTTGGATGTTCTCTGTCTTGACCCCGGTTCTTGGTAGGGGGAAGGTGCGCTCGGCCGTTAGGAGTTACCGGCCTATTGCCCTTCTGTCTTGTGCCCGTAAGGTTTATGAGAGGATGTTGGTGAACAGATTGGTGTGGCAAGTCGAGAAGTCTGGGCGTCTGTTTGGCGCCCAATTCGGCTTCCGGAAGCATCGGGGGGCACAGGATGCGATGCTATTCCTTGAATCAGGGATACGCGAGGCCTGGTTAAATGATAGCATCGCAGTGGCCGTGTTCCTTGACATCAAGGCGGCCTATGACATGGTGGATGTGTTGTGGGTCGGTCATGAACTCAGCGAGTTGGGTGTTAGCTACAAGGTGAAGGCAGCGGTTCTGGCTCTGCTGGGTCAGCGTGACTTCGCTACCAGAGTCGGCTCTGTTTGGTCGGGGGTGAGAACCACCGACCGGGGGCTGCCCCAGGGTAGCTGTCTCAGCCCGGTGCTGTTTGCTTGTGTTATCAACTCGGTCTTGGTGGAGATGGGCCAGGCAGTGAACGTTGTGGCTTATGCAGATGATGTGGCTGTCTGGCTCACAGGTAAGGATCTATTGGTGATCCTTTCGGCATTGGAGGTTGCCATTAATTGTGGATCGAAAGCTCTCGCTGCCAGAGGTCTCCAGCTGTCGAGTGCCAAAACTGAGCTTATGGTTTTCAGGCGGGGCCAAGGCTGTGAGGCATCAATCAAGGTGGATGGTGTCTTGGTACATTCCTCTCTTAAGGTCCGGTACCTGGGCTACTGGCTCGACCCACAACTTAGCTGGGTACATGATGCGGCCGCTGTTCGTAAAAACGTTGCGGCCCGCCTTGGTGTGCTGAAGTCTCTGACGGGCAACAGGTCGGTCGCAAGGCGTTGTACTATTGTCAATTTCTACAGGGTGTACTTGCGCTCCTGTGTAGATTTTCATGCCCCGATGTTGGTCAGTTCACGGCAGGCCATCGGTGGACTCCAAGTGGCTCTGAATGAGTGTCTTCGGGTAGTCACAGGTTGCTTGCCTTCAACGCCTGTGCTTTCTCTTCACGTTGAGGCTGGCGAGTCCCCAATCGAGTTTCGGGCGAAAGAGTTGTTAGTTAGGCTCTGCCAGCGAGCTATTGCAAGGGGCTGGTCGCACCCACTTTCCAAAATCCTCCGGGATTACATGATTTTGCCTCAGGGAGCCCGTGCGCTTCTGGGTTCTCCGGGTTTAGGTGCTACCCTCTTGTGTCGGGAGGGTCTGATTGACCTTCCGACACCTGTGTTTGTCCACCCTAAAGCTCCTTGGGTGTGGGGCAGTGCTGCCGAGTCTGCTTTGTTGGATCCATTAGTTCCAGTACACCTGCCAAATACTTGTGCCCTGATTTTCTGTGATGCTTCCTTTTTGGTGTCGGGAGTGGGAGGGGTGGGTGTGTGTGTCCCACGGTTGCATCTTGAGTTCGGCTACACCGTGAGAGGCCTCCCGTCGGCTTTTGTGGGCGAGCTTGCGGCAATATCGGTGGCCCTTGATGTGGGGGATAGCCTTTTGTTCCCAGACTTCTGTGTGCTGACAGATTCCCTGGCGGGGCTTGGATTCCTCAGGAGCTGTTTCCGTTCTGTTCAGTGCTCGCACCCGATTGCTTGGGAAATTGGGTGGAAGCTGTTCACGTTGAGCCTCCAGGGAGTGAGTGTGTCGATTGGTTGGGTCAGGGGGCATTCTGGTGTATTCGGGAATGAGCAAGCAGACGCTATGGCCCGCCGGGGGTCAGGGGGTGGATGCACGGAACTTTGCATTGCTCTCGGCCCTCGCGACTTGCGTCCTGCTGTGAGCAAGGTCTTTCGGGGTGACTGGGCGGCCGCCTGGGTCGCTAGTGAGACGGGAAGGCGGCTTTTTGCACTCCATCCTTCGGTGGCTGCCCCACGACTCCTGAATCGGTTTTCCCGTAGGGATGCGGGCCTGTTGTCACGTCTGCGTACAGGCCATGTTCAGCTTCGGGCCCATCTAGCTCGGCTTGGATGGGCACGTTCGCCAGTGTGTGAGTGTGGGAGGGGGGAAGAGACCGTCCAGCATTTTCTTTTGAATTGCCCCCGTTGGGTGTCTCAACGCCGCTTCGTCAGTAAGGGAGAGGGGGACCCTCTCCAGGGAATTCTTGGGGTCCCGCCACACACTGTCCCGGGGAGTCTCGGTCGGGTGCTTGGTTTCTGCCGGGCCACTCGGCGGTTTCAATGGCTATAGCAGAAGAATTGTTCATTCAAGTAATTTGTTTTTTTTCCTTACTTGGCTTTGTCTTCCCTTGTTTGGCCTGTCTCCCCTACAGTCCTGTGCCGGGGCCGTAGGGTTAGTGTCGTGGTGGATGGTCCTCTGTATTCGCTGCCAGTGGTGAAAGTTTGCAGTTGTGTTCAGTTGCGTATTTGGCCGTACGGCTGTGGACGGTATTTTATTCAGGTGGCTCCAGTTCTATATGTACTTTAGGTTAGTGTGTATTTTAGGTTAGTTTGTTAGGTTAGTTTGTATTTTAGGATAGTTTGTTAGGTTAGTTTGTAAGTAGTTAGTAAGTAGTTTTATTGTAGAGTGAGCGGATGGCTTGTAGGCCTTAAGGCTCAATAAAACAAATTCATTCATTCTCTACCTTGATCGCTACAGCGTGCCTCTTAAAGTTTGTTTACTTCCGGTAGTATTCAAAAACCTAATCTGAGTGATCTGGTTCACCAAAGCTAAACCGGAAGTGGCCTCTCAAAAGCAATATGGCCGCTGGAGTTAGCAACGAACATCTTGAAATCAACTGCTACGATGTTTTTAAGGATTACAGAATTAATTTTGATTCATTTACTGTTGAATTTTTAATTAAAGGTGGCATTTTCTAGCATTTATTGACATTAGTATGGTATTAACTATAAAAAAATTAAAGGAAACAAAAGGTAAGGTAGCCTAAGAAGTATTTTCACTTCCTAAAAGCTAGGCACAGTGTTAAAATTTGTCACCCATTAATGTTGATTTAAAAAAACTAAAAACGATAGTTCTATTTATTTACAATAGTATGGTAAGAAACTAAAAACCTAACCTAGAAAATAAAGAAAACTGCAAAAATTAGGTAGTGGGATCTAGGCTTACTGATGAATAAATAATTTGTACTACAGTAGCTTGTTTTGAAGGAACTTCTTTTCTAATGAACTAATTGTAGTGGTCCCTAGCTGTTTGTTCTAATAAAATTCCACGTTTCAAAAGCGAATTTGTAATTTAGTTTGTTAAGCCTAACTGACAGCAACACTATTTGAGATGATCTGTGAGATGGATGAAAGTTAAGTTTTAACTCCTCCCTTACAAGAAACGAATCATGCAGAAGACCACTTCACTATGTTGTAATGCTTTTGCTGCATATTATGTAACAACTATGTACGGTACCATGTTAACCATTGCTAAAATAGTGTTGCCATAGACCCCAATAATTTTCCAAAATTGTGCAACGTAGGCCTATGGAGTTAATTGGATGAAATAAAATCTCAGGAAGTTGCTGCTCAAAAAAGTGATAGACAATAATAACATTAGAAACTTAAATGTATGTATATTTTATAATAAAAATTGTTGACTGTAATAAACGAAAAGAACACTCGTTGGTACCATGGGATTGTAATACAAGAAAGTGAAACTATTTTTTTTTGGGGGGGGGGGGGGATAGTTTGTTTGCTAACTTTGTGTCAATCCAAAAATGTAGTTTAGCCTAATAAACGAACACACAATTCGAAGTTTATCTTCAAGTTCGCACGTAGTGAAATAATAGCCTATTAGTTTACTCGGAATGCAATCACTGAAACTTGATAATTTTTTCAAAGGCTAGCCCATAGAGATACAATTTGAAAAACAAAATAGATCAAAATCGAAAACGAAAAAAATTGACTTTCGAAATCGACTAATAATCGAAATCGAGGTTTTCTTCCCCCAAATCGATCGAAATCGAATCGAACCCAAAATATTAATATCGCACACCCCTATAAAACAGTAATTTAAAACGGATAAAGACCACCAATTTCTCCCCTCAAAAGAGGCAGAAAAGGATATCAAGTGCCTCCAGAGTTTGAATTTGTTTCCTTTAGTGTCGAAAAAAATGTTCCCATCATTGGACCAATAGCTTATCATTACGGAAATCTCACGAAAATTAACAAACGAACCCTCCCCCCCTCCTCGCTCCCCAAGCTTGGGTGGGATAATGATACTTTCATCAGTGCAGTAAAAGTAATTTTTGAAACCACCTTCTTTGAGTATGGAGGCAAATATTACCAACAAATCAATAGCGTACCGATGGGAAGCCCACTTTCAACTTTCTTCTGTGACATAGTCCTGAATGCAGTCCACAACAAATTGGTTGAAAAATGTCCACAAATTAAATATTACAAGCGATACATCGACGATAGTTTAGCACTTCTACCTACACAACTTAAGTTATTAATCCTCGATTTTCTCAACAACATCACTAAATCACTCACTTACACTATGGAGTCCTCTAAAACCAATGCCATCCCATTTTTAGATATAAACGTCATTATTAACCATAATAGCCTGATCGAATTCACACCCTTCAGAAAAAGTATGCAGTCGACTCGCACCCTGAATTACAACTCCTATGTTGATGGCCACTACAAAAGTAACGTAGTAATAAATGAAGTTAAACGTGTTGTCTCACACACCAGTAATGCTGACTTATTGCAGCACGAATTTCAATATATCTTGCAAAAGTATGTTGAGAATGGGTTCCCACTCGGGTACGTTAACAAATTAATTTCAAAAGCTTTGATCCCCAAAACGGCCCCCTCTACGAGTTTCATTGCTCTGCCTTACTTCAAAGGCATCTCTGAAGTCCTTAAGAAAAAACTTAACATCAATAACATCCGACTTGTTTCAAACAGCCACCAAAATATTAAGCAGCTGACCATGCAACAAGAAAATAAAAACAATAACAAATCAGACGACATGCTTTCCACACACAATACTGTTTATCGAAT
Organism: Lithobius niger; assembly: GCA_023313725.1. NCBI lineage: Eukaryota > Metazoa > Arthropoda > Chilopoda > Lithobiomorpha > Lithobiidae > Lithobius > Lithobius niger. The sequence goes on along the minus strand of JAHWFP010070075.1, from coordinate 37,708 downwards.
TCCCTGTACGGAGCCAACCTGTACTACTACATGTGTAGGACAATCCCTTCAAGGAACGTATAGCATCCCATAAATCAAACTTCAAGTTAAAAGTCGAATCCAACTCTTTAGTGCAACACTGCCTTTCAACAGGCAAGTCGACTGAAAAATACGCAACAGGCCACACCCCCGACTTGGACAAGGTCCAAATCTTGTTTCCAGAAAAACACACTAGAGCACGCATTAATCTTGAAATGCTTGTCATCCATACACATACACCACCTGTACATAACCACTTAGTGCCAGATAATAAATTTCTAAAAGAATATTTTCCTGTAATTAAAACGCTTAAACTCGACTCTTTTGCCAGGCATATTGTAAAGCCCACATAATGAATGCATCACACCTTTGAAACACGTGACCCCTATTTGCATACACCTTGCCTTGCGACGTGGCATCCCAACGGAGCAGGTGGGTCGTTGCTTTTCGGCTGCCATGGCTTTTTGCCATGCTTTAATTTTATTGCTAACCTGATGACGAAAATTGAAAATTGTTGAAACGTTGATTGTATTTTTATGTAGCACCCTGCTTGGTTTGTCTTCACACAATCTGTTACCGTGCTTTTTACTCCATTGCTCATGTTAACCCCTGCTTGTGCTTTTGGTTAGGTCATACGACTGCATTTTGTGTTCCAGTACGATTGTAACCCATAACCGCCTGAAAAAACTTTCTCGTCAGATCACCGAAGTTAAGCAGCATTGGCCCCGATTGGTACTTGGGTGGGTGACCTCCTGAGAATCCATTCCGGGTGTTGCAGACATAGGGCCTTAGGGCTTCGTCGGGCAGATGACCGGGTGCGGTTAACGCTCGCTAAAACCCTTTGACCCTTTGAAAAAACTTTCAGACCCTTTTTTTTTAGAGTCCATGGGACTCGGGTCGGTTCTGGAATTCGAACCGGCATTCTCTTGGTTTGGAGCCGACGACGCTGACCATTGGGCTGTGACTGCCCGCTTTGCTCGTGGTCCCCGAGGACCCCTCACAAAGCTCGCGCTGGGACTTAGTTTTTCGCTGTTATATGTTGAAGGCGTACGTTCGTATCTAGGTGGTTATGGGTTAATAGTTACCGTACGGGTTTTTAACTTTATCTTAAAAAGAGTTTTCTATGCACTGAGAAAAAATCCCGTGTGCCCAAATGAAATTTTCGTTTCTTTCTTTCAAGTAGTTCAGACATGGAACTGTTAGGGTTTCCATTGGAAGTGTTGAATGATCGATTTGGTCTTTCCATTTGACGACCAGTGCTTCTTCATTTTGGTAACGCTAACACACTTCCAGTCTACAGATTTTTTTCACTCTATTCTGTTACACGATCTTAAACACTACGATACTACTGATTTTTCATGATGTAATGTGGGATCTGTTAAACTACTAATTGGAAAATATTCGTTTTAAATGTAAGTAGTTAAGAAAA
>JAHWFP010070075.1:22393-36251 GCA_023313725.1 Lithobius niger | reverse complement strand
CATGCTAAATTTCCGTTGGTTAAATCCCGTTAACCAACACCGCAAGTGTGCGTCATCGCAAAAAGTGTGGGTTATCAAGTTACCTCACAATTTTGCCGATAACCAACACTTTTGCCAATAACCAACACTTTTGACACTTCCGGATCACGCGACCGGGAACACACACCAACGACCAAATTACATCGTGAAAAGAAAAACGTAACGCAATAAAAACGCACAAAACTTAATTACTTAAAAGGAATGAAATCCCATCCCTGCAAACTCTTATACGTCTAGCCAATATCTAAGCCATTCACGCTGCGATAACTCCCCCCTCCCCCTCCCTCCGCAAACTAAAATGCAATGACCTTCATTCATATCGCTACCCTATTACCTAGTTTTTAAACAATTCTCAAATTACAAACGCTCAAAATGAATTACATACCTTCCCAGAATGTCATTCTATCCCTGCAGCCTTTTATCGAAGTTCTATCACTCCGAAAAGCTTTGAAAACACAAGCGACCTGGGTAGCGTGAAATACGGTGAACCCACAAACGGACGCAAACGACGACTCGTCTTCCAACCACTCCACCCTCAGTAAACTAAAATGCAATGACCTTTCACAAAACACAAACACGTTTTAATTAAATACGAGTTATCTTGACGTCCCAACCGTGATATAAATATGTTATTTATTAAAGAACTATTGGTTATCGATTTTTAAACGACGGCTGCGAAGATTTGGCCGCTCGACATGCAAATCGTCTCGGGGCTTCGATAACCAATCGATAACCAATAGTTTTTAACCAATAACTATTACATATTAACCCATAAAACGGGAAAAGCGCTCTTTTGCCAGCGCTGGCCCAAAAGGGTTTAAAGGGTTTAACGAGCGTTAACCACTCCTGGTCATCTGCCCGAAGCCCTAAGGCCCACATATGCTTTAAACAAAGCTTTAAGCAACAATATCTTTTTCGGCAGAAAAAGAAAAAGAATTTATCGGAGGAAACAATGCAGAAGCACTGGTGTAACAATGATGCTGCAAACAACAATGTCTTTACAAACATGCATTGTACGTGGTTCATGAAATCACGTAATCGGGCTTGAGTGAAAAAGACGAAAAAAATATCTGTCTGCTCCCGGGTTACAGGGCTTTGAAAGACACAAAAAATGCGCAGTCGGATTCAGTGCGCAATAAAAAAAAAAACAAGGCCACACGACGTGAAAGACACCGTCTGGTCCCGGGTAACGGAAATACATGAAGGATGGTGGAATGAATCACAGGATACATGGATTGAGTGAGCGAAGCAACCATAGCGCAATTACCCCTCTTCAACAACCTGCATTATTTAAATTACACATTTCAGTGTTATGGAACAGCTTCACTCCTACATTTGCCCGCCTTCTTATAGGTTGTGCAGAAATGTCTTCTCCTTCTGGCATTGTACTTGGTTTCATGAAGTCACGTAATCAGGCTTTGAAAATATCTGTCTGCTCCCGGGTTACAGGGCTTACAAAGACACAAAAAATGCGCAGTCGGATTCAGTGCGAAAAAAAAAAAAAAAAACAGGCCACAGGACGTGAAAGACACCGTCTGCTCCCGGGTAGCGGAAATGAATGAAAGATGGTGAAATGAATCACAAGATACATGGATTGAGTGAGCGAAGCAACCTTACCGCAATTACCCATCTTCACGAACCGGAATTATTTAAATTACACATTTCACTGTTATGGAGCAGTTGTACTCCTAGAGTTGCCCGTCTTCATGACGAGCTTTACAGCTAGAACATTATAAAAATACAAATAGAACATTACAAAAATAATTGTACAATTAAAAATACACAATTATTAATCAACGAAAAAAGGATAACTTTCCTTAGTCAAAAAGTTGTTTCCCTGATGAAAATAAGGCCCACAATTGGCACAAACGAAGCAAAATTTTAATTTTCAACATGATTATCTGTCTTGTTCACCTAAAACAACACCACAGTAAATACACATCCCGACAATGCAATACGTACGTGAAGTTAAAACAGTGAATACTTTGAAAAATGATCATGATGAAAACACACAAAAAAATAAGGAGCTAAAAGAGAGATGGCCTGTAACAGTCAACCATGTTGGAATGACCTAACAGGGACGTAGCGATGGGGGGGGGGGCGTCCCCCCCCCCCATTCTCAAAAGAATTAAACTGTCGTTGCACGTGCACTTTTTTTTTTTTTTTTTACACGGAAGGAATTAACCGAGTCGGTATTTCACATTTGCTTATTTACTCCTTTTAGTTCCCATTCAGGAAATGCGTCAACGATATTAAACTTTCTTTGCACATGCAGGTTATTATTTATTATATACGGGAGACAAAAAACGACTCGGTATTTCGCCTTTGCTGATTGCATCTTTCCCAGTCGGAAAATTCTTAAGCTGAGTTAATGTTTCGGAACAGAAGACAAAATTTCATACTGAAAAAAAAAAAAGCCGAGTCGTCTCGTCGTTTCTTTTCTCCTTTCTGCATACTTTCAACTTTTCTATGGATCGTCACTACCTAACTTCTCGGGGCGAGGGATAATCGTCAAACTGGAAAATTGCATAATTGGAAGAACGTATACCGCCGTATAACAGTATAACGGAAAGTCGTCTAACAGGAAATTCGTATAATGGAAAATCGTCTAACAGGAAATTCGTTCAATGGAAAATCGTCTAAAGCCCCTGCCTCGCTCGCTGCGGCTATACATGGGGCGAGGGATAATCGTCTAACTGGAAAATCGCATAATTGGAAGAACGTATAACGGAAAACAGTATAACGGAATATCATCTAACAGGAAATTCGTATAACGGAAAAGAGTCTAACTGGAAATTCGTATAATGGAAAATCATCTAATATCCCTGCCTCGCTCGCGCTACCGCGCTCGCTGCGGCTATACATATAACATCAGAAACCGCAGTTAGACGTTATGTCGACCGCTAGTGACGGACGTGTTTTGCTGAGCTCCTGTCGCAAGTGCTTTTCTGCTATTTGTTCCGGAGACAGCATTCTTGCTTGTTGCCTCTGTTACGGATCCAGCCATGCTGTGTGCACCGACCTGCCAGACTATGTTTTCCCTCTTCTTAAACCAGGTAATGTGACCGGTTTGAGATGGTACTGTAAACAATGTTCGCCCGTCGCAGACACCCTCATTGAGAGGAATAGGGTGATCGGTGACATCATGCACAAATATGACTTACTTGCAACTGAAGTCAAGAACCTTACTGTTGAGGTCCGAAAGGGTTTTGCTAGCATGGGATCTACGAGTGAGGTAATTTGCCAGGTTCCTGAAGTTGAAACCGAAAACATCGCAGGTGTCCTTTTTACCACGGGGGCTTCGGTGCAGCACGAAACTCCCTCCCGTGCCAATTCGGTTATACCTTCTATCTCCTGCCGTCCTAAAGATCACTTATCTACTGTTGGTTTTTTACTAATGCTGTAAAGGCCCTTGGATTGGATCCCAACATTACTCCACCACGTCTTGATGATACTACTGCACGCGAAAGCAGTTCTGTTCGTCAGCAGTCAATTTTCGGCAAAACTTCCCAAACTCAAACATGCCCAGCTACCTCAACTGGCCTTAACTCTCACTCGTCCAACGTGCCAAACGAACAAGCGCCGCTCCGCCCTCGTCCTTGGACTCCTGTCGCCATTCCTGAAATTAATATCGATGAATTTGACGATTTCAGAACGCAGCTTTCCCGGAGGGACTATCGTCGTCTCAAAAATATTCGTGATAATAATCGTGAATCCAATGAAACTGCCCCACCAGTTGCTAATTCCGGAAATGGGGACAGGCCTGTTTTGCCATCTTGGTCCACCCAACGACGTACTCTTGATGCACAATCCTTGGCCACTGTCAACTCCCAAGCTTTGCCCCCAAATAGTCAGCAAGTGATTACAAAAATCTTTGTTGGTGGGCTCCACGTCAGTACTAAAGTGGAGTACATTCAAAGTCTTATTAAAACCACCTTTGGGCTTACTGTGGGTTGCTTTCCACTGCGCACGACGTACCCAACTTATAAATCGTTTTGTGTAACCGTTGATAGTACCTTTGCGGACATCATCATTGGTTCTGATGTCTGGCCACCAGGCGCTCGTGTCGCCCATTTCACTGGACGAAGACGCAAACCTACAAGAAACCCCACTACTTCAAATCAGGCTGCTCCCCCTACTGCCACGCATGATCCCCCCAAAGGACCTACCAATGGACAAAGAACTATTGATAACTTTTTCAAGCCAAATCCTCTAAACCATTCTGCTGGGGTTCCGGTACACAACAATATTACTATACGGAAAAAAAAAGACACTGAAGCTAACTTAAAAGGAAAAACTAGTGTCTCAAGGGATTGGAGCGACCTGACTGAAGGCGACGACGATGGAAATTCCCTGCACCTCTCTGGTTCGGAAGAACTACTCAATAATTTATCACAAGACGATCTGGAGGCTGATCTTAATGTGCTTTCAATTCAACAGTAAAATTCGTCCTCCTAAAGGGTGCCTGCCAAACAGGACTGCTAACAAAACTTTCCATACTCTTAAGCTTTCCAACTTTAACGCTCAGGGGTTATTCAGCAAGCTTGACGAGCTCAAGCTCCATGTTGCCACGATAAATCCGGATGTGATCTGTGTCACTGAGACTCACCTCACTAACAGAATGGATAACTGCACCCTTGGGCTTCCCGGCTACACTCTGTATCGTTGCGACAGGAAAGCTAACCACCATGGCGGTGTCGCCATCTATGTTAAATCTGGCATCCCCTCGACTCTCCTTGGTTCTTTTACTGACCCTCATGGAGAGTGGGAATTTATTCAGTGTAAGCTAAATATCGCTAAGGATAGTCAGTTGTACGTTGGCTGTTGTTACCGGATCCCTAAAATAAGTCTGCTCGGCAGCTGGCCAGCTCTTCTCTCTTCTCTCAACCATTTTATTACGCAGTCCAAGGGTCGCCAAATGATCCTCACCGGGGACTATAACTTCCCTACCATTAACTGGACCACGCTCCTTACTACCCAATCGGAAAATAGTGCTGCCTTTGAATTTCTGGAACTTCTGCAAGATCATGACCTCCTCCAGCATGTTGTGAAGCCCACCAGACACAGAACTGGTCAAAAATCTAGTTTACTTGATCTTGTCATCACCAATACTGACCTTACTGTTTCCTCCATTACCCACTATCCCCCCCTTGGGCTCAGCGACCATGACGTTCTCTCTTATGATCTCGAAATTGTTTTTCACATTAATCTTCCTGGCGGTCCCCGTCCCAATTATAGGAAAGCTGACTATACGTTAATTAATGATATTTTTTCCTGTATTGACTGGCCTGCTGAGCTTGGGGGGTGGGACGTGGACACCCAACTTGAAATTTTAGAGGTTTTCATTCTTGATGTTATTAAGAGCTTCATTCCTATGTGTGCCCCATCTACCAAAAGTGCTCCGCCCTGGATGGACCAAAACATCAGGTCCCTGATTAGGCAGAAAAAACGTGCCTACAATCGCCTGCGTGATTTCCCCTCACCTTCTAATATGGCGCTGTTCAAAGCTGCCCGGAGTGCTGCCGTTTCCGGGTTTCGCACCGCCCGTCGCAGTTACGAGGAATCCCTCATTCTCAAAGCAAAATCGGACCCTAAGTCCCTCTTTGCTTATGTTAACCGTAATCGAAAGACTGCCCCCACTACCTGTCTGAAGAGAAACGACGGTCCTACTCTGCTTGATGACCGAGATATTGCGGTCGAATTTGGCTCTCACTTTGCCTCGTCTTATTTGCCCCACCCCCCCCAGCTCTCCAATTGATGCTGCTTTCCTTCCTGCTCCTTTTCTGTGCTCAGATGTGGAAAATGCCTTCATTGCTTTAAGGGAGGATTCTTCCAGCGGCCCTGATGGCATTTCCCCTCTCTTTCTTAAATCTTGTGCAAATTCTCTTGCTACCCCCTTCTTCTTGATTTTTCAAAGTTCCTTTTCCTCCTGCACCTTCCCTAGTGAAAGATGCAAATATCACTCCTGTACACAAGGGTGGTTCCCTCCATGATGTAAATAATTATCGCCCGATTAGTTTGCTCTGTGTCGCGTCTAAAATTCTTGAAAGGTTTTTCCATAAATCTGTCATGTGCATTTGTCAACGGCTCAATATTGATTTTGAGTTCCAACACGGTTTCCCCCCGGGCCGCTCCTGCCAATCCAACCTTCTTGAAACTTACAACCACCTTACCACCTTATTGGACAAAGGGGTGCAATGTGATCTTGTTTTCTTCGACTTTCGGAAAGCCTTTGATTCCGTCTCCCATTTCATCCTCCTTCACAAACTGTCCTCTTTGAATTTTCCTAAAACACATATTGCTTGGATCAATTCTTATCTTTCTCATAGACGACAACGTGTTAGTCTCAGAGGTTCCACTAGTGACTGGGTCCCCGTTACCTCGGGGGTCCCCCAGGGGTCTGTCCTGGGCCCCCTTCTTTTCAACCTTTTACTGTACGACCTCCATTCCGTCATCCGATCCTTTAGCAGAAGCTATGCGGACGACCTGAAAATTCTCTCTCCCGCTTTTCTTCACCAAGATCTCCAGCAAGACATTGACGCCATTGCCACCTGGTCGACCAAAAACTGTCTTGCCCTTAATCCTCTCAAATGCGTGGTGCTGCATTTTGGCCATAACAACCCTCACTGCAGCTATCACCTTGGTAAAACTACCCTTTCTACTAACACGTCCCATAGGGACTTGGGCATTTTGGTTGATTCTTCCCTGAAATTTCATGCCAATACTGATTACATCATCGGCAAAGTCTTCAAAAAAGCCCACTACATTCTTAAAACTTTCTCTGCTGGCTCACCTAAGCTGTTTGCTCTCCTGTACAAAACCTTCCTTCGCCCTACGCTCGAATTCTGCTCTCAGGTTGGCCGCCCTGTTATGCTTCTTTCTTCGCCCGTCTTGAGACTTGTCAACGCCGCCTCACTAAATGGTGCCTTCCCCTCAAAAATTTGTCTTATGATGAACGACTTCGCAAACTAAACTTGACCTCGGTCAAAACCAGGTTCCTCCGGGGTGACCTTATCCTCACTTACCAAATATTAAACCACCTTATTGACGTCCAGGCAGCCGACTTTTTTTGTCTCTCTCACACTTTGACCAGGGGGCATTCCCTCAAACTCTGTGGAAGTGTCTCCTCTGGTAATGTTTGGCACCGGTTTTTCTCAGAACGCGTGGTCGAGGCTTGGAATGCCCTTCCTGTTTCGGTTGTTCTTTCCACTTCGCTTGATGCTTTCAAAAGTCGGCTGGATTGTTTTCTTGCTTAGGCTTTTCCTGGTGGTTGGTCCTTGGTTTGGGTGTGTGTGTGCGTGGGTTTGGGGGGGAGGGGGGGGTGGGTGCTTCTTGGCTTTTGCTTGCACCGTCGGGTTCTCTATTCTATTCTATTCTATTCCAGTTAGACGTTTATCCATTAGACGATATTCCGTTTAGATGCTTTTCCAGATTTTTTATTTAGGCAGATTTTAGACAATTATCCCATTAGACGATTTTCCAGTTAGACGTTCGTCCGACGCCCCGCTATACGTATAACATCAGAAACCGCAGTTAGACGTTTATCCCGTTAGACGTTTATCCATTATATGATGATCCATCATACGATATTCCGTTTATATAATTTTCCATTATACGATATTCCGTTTAGACGATTTTCCAGATTTTTTATTTTTGCAGATATTAGACAATTATCCCATTAGACGATTTTCCGGTTAGACGTTTGTTCGACGCCCTAACTTTTCTTAGGCAGGGATCCAGTCTCCTCCACGTTATCTGGTATTGACACGTGCCGCAATAAGAGTCATCCTAAACTAAGAAAGTGGAGAGACTATTTTGTTTATTGCGAAGTGAAGTGTTCGTCACCATCTTGGTGAGTACTTACTAGTTGTACGGCCGTAGGCTGATTGAAATTAATTGTCCCTTCCCGAAAAAATTTTTAATAATCAAACCTATCATTGTGTAGACCCGTTCCGTAAATGAATTTGGTGCACACAAATTGGTCAAGTGGTTCAGGGGTTAGGGAGCTCTAAACGACCAGATTGATTGTCTTACATTGTTTTAAACTTTGTTATTATTCAACAATGGCAATTTGTAAACGCCAGCAACAAGACGAAGACTGAAGATTATTGTGTGCGCGGCGAATCTTGAAACCTGCAAGTATTTTATGAGCGTCTACGTCTTCCTGGAGGGAGCGGCTTTAATCGACGGCCGCCATTGTTTTTGTAACCATTTTGGATATCAACAAGGCACTCTGCTACCAAAAACATACAATCGAGTATCTGTGTTCGTTCTGCACCGAACTCAAGATAGGCCGCGCACACGTTAAAGGGTTTATTTCCATTGGTTTGTGCAAATCGTAATTGATAAAGATACAAAATATTAAAACAAGCTAATCTAAACTGCATGGTATGCCAAAGTAGCACGAATTAGAAAACAAAAATGAACTCGTTTGATGCTTAAGGTAAGGTTTAACTGGTCCAAAGTCAAAACAGCAAAGGTACACAAATAAACTCTCCTGTAATGTTTCTGATACTGCAGTGTTGCTGTACCCAAAACAAAACGCGGTAAGCAAATTTAATTCGATCAAGTTTTATTGAGATACTAGTTGTGCCCCCCCCCCCGCCTCCCTCTAGGTGTTGGTCTTTTGTTTTAACATTTTCAAACCGAAAACCAAACATGTGAATGGCTCCCACATATGCCCTCTCCCACACAATTACTTGAACCCCCAATCCCCACACTCCTGCCCCCTCCTGGATTCGCATAATCCCCCCCCCCCCCCATACACGCTTGCCCGCCTCCCCCTCCCCGAAAACGTCGCCCCGTGACATTCTCCCTTTGGTGCAGCCCCGGAAAAGTCGCTGGTGTGTGTTTGACTGAAGGCTAAAAAAAAACCTATCACTGAGAAATCCATCATTCAATAAGCAAGTAATCCCATGTTTAAGTTAATCCTTTGAAACAATTCACTTCGGTACCGCACATTGCCCCCCACACGGACTTGCCCTGGCACCCTCTCCTGCACCCCCCGAAAACGCCTCCTCCTGACATTTCCTCTTTGGTGCAGCTCCGGATAAGTCGCATGCGTATATTTGACTGAAGGCTAAAAAAAGCCCTGAGAAATCCAGCATTCAGTAAGCAAGTAACCCTATGTTTAAGTTAATCCTTTGAAACAATTCACCTCGGTACCGTGCATGGCGACATTGTTGCAAGCAACGATTGTTGCCGCCCACTTAAAAACAATTCAACTCCTTTCTGGAAGTGAACATTTAGGAGATAAATGCGCCTTTCAATCGTATAAGGCTGCCAATTTCGAGGGGGCCTCGAAATTAAGAACCAATCGTCGTTTGGTTTAAAGTTGTCTGGTTTAGTAGACACGGTTTTTTTTTTTTAGCTTAAACGCCGACAATGGCACAGTCCACGCGAATAAAAATTTGTTGGTGCTTTGGTACCACAACAATACCAAAAAACGAACCCAAAAACGGTGCGGCAGGTCTGATAAGTGGCGCCATCTCTTCGAAGACGTTGGAAAAAGTGTTATAACCCGAACTTGTAGTCCAAGGCCATCAATAGACGGCGACATGGCAGGTTTGGTAAGTGGCGCTATCTGTTCGAAGACTTTGGAAAAGTGTCCCAACCCGAATTTGAAGGCGAATCCCGTCAACAGATGGCACTACAGGGTGGGGTACTTGATTGTACGATGGAATGGCGTGACCGATGACTTGGCCGCCTGCTCCGTATTATTCATGTAGATGCTTCTGAAGTTCTGACCTACAATAAAAAAAAATACGATTTCTGAAATGCTGACACTCGACAGAAACTAAAATAGGAATAAGTAATGAACCTTTTTAGCAAATGCACTACTGTCTATTTTTGTATCTTACTTTTCGCCGAATCATTAGATTTGTTAACGATCTCTTCGGAGATTTTTAGCCTTTTCACCGAGCAATTAAATTAAGTGTTGTAGACCCACTATCAGAATACAGTCGTTCAAACATCGACGGCCAATCATACGTGTACAATTCATAGCGAAAGCAAAGCACCAGTTGCAGTTATCAACGAACAGGCTGTTTATCTGTATTTAGATTATTCTGCAAAATTTAATCGTGTTAGTTGGTTAGTTAAAATAGCGTAGAACGATATGTATAATTAAAAATTAAAGAGAAGTTTAAAACTTAGATGGGTTCAACGCTGGAAATCTGAGGGAACGATAAGGACCTAACTGTTTAATGGAAATTACAAAACCATTTAAGGCCTATTATTTAAGCCGCCAATTTTTACCTGATTCAAAGTATACATCAGAACAAATGTCACCAACTTTCACCTCCCAACCGCGGTCATTTCAGTTCACCGAACACCTTGCTGGAAAGTGAAATGAATGCATTTGGTACCGGAAAATCTATGGCAGCCATTTTTCTCCTAATATCAATAGTTTTAATAGAAAAAAATTTGTAGTTTCTTTAAATGTTTTGGTTTTTGAATTTAAGCTAAATGACGATACACATAGCTGTTTTAGTTTTGTTTGATTAATTTCTATTAATTTCTATTTCTATCTATTAATCGGAAATGCGTTCAAAATTGACAACTAGTATGAAGAAAATAAACATTGAACTTCGAATTTTAAAGGCCGTGGAGACACTATACTATAAACTAGCTAAGGTAATAGCAGACTGCAGACTGGCAAGTTCAGGAAGTCTGAAAATTCCGACTAGCCTTTGCTCCCTAGTGACCAACAATATCCAATTTGTTTTATTGGTCCTCCTTCCCCCTCCCCCCCCCCCTCCGACCTGATAGTCCGTCTCCAATCTGTGCTTGGACACTATTTTGACATAGGTGGTACTTAAATCGAATCAAACAGAAACACAAACACTGATTCATTTTTCACCAGCTGGATTTCGCCGTAACGACATAGTTTCTATTTGTGATCTGTTTAATGAATATAAGCTACCTTGAATTAAAATTGTACGGTACTTGCAGTAAGTTTTTCCACCTGCAATGGCGCCCCTACGTTGGGGCTGAAGTTCCTCCCCCCCCCCCCACCCCTTTGCGCCTTTTTCTTTACCTTTTTCTGTCCTTTTGGTAGACAGAATTATGAAGAAAATTCATAAAAACACAAGCAACAACCACAAAGGCTTTTCAAAAGCTCTTCGAAGATCCGTAACACTGAGTAAGCAAAGAAGACACGCCCCAAAAAAAGCCTAAAAAGAAAACGTCTTCCAAAATGTGACGAGAGCCCCAGCCCCCAACTTTTTTGCTCTTCTGCGGGTGCCCTTGTTCATCTGCATGCAGCTTTGGATGAAATTAGTCCTGTTCTTGCGTTACTAACAAATTCACGTCGATCATAACGATTCGTTCATTAGCATTTTGCCAAACGAAACCTCTGCGTCCCTAGGGAAATTATACCTACAGAGTGAAAAACCGGTTGATATCCAGTTTACTCCATACCAGTGCTGCGCGTTTATATGGGGCATCCGACATCGTTTGGCCATTTACGTAGAAATAAAGTTTCTAATAAAATTTGCGGTAGAAGTCCGCCCCACCACTCTCTCGTGGTGGCTTCTCGTGACAAAATTGTTTTTTTTTTTAATGAATCGGAACTATTGGTTCAAATCCTGTATGGACGTCATACTCTCTGCACCAGGATGTTTCGACCAAAGGAATCGTTTCACTGGGGCCTAAAGCACAAATCCGTGTCTGTCTCAGTCACTCTCGAATGTAACCGTGTCAACGTCACAGTCTTATGGCAATACAGACATATTTGACACCATTTCAGGACCTCTCGCACAGGAGAAAATTGTTTTTACGGATCTCTTTTAAGTGATAGAGAATATTTTTTTCTCAATCAACACTATTGGTTCAAGTCCCGTAAGTCACACCTTGTGAGCTCATTGGAAGTTTAGGACCATTTGGGGACTTCTCGTGACAAAATTGTTTTTTTACGAATCGGAACTGTTGGTTCAAATCCTGTATGGGCGTCACACTCTGTGTGCCAGGATGTTTCGACCAGAGGAATCGTTTCACCATTTATTTGGGGGGTGCGAAGTTGCACCTTTATTAAGGAGTTGTACCTTTATTAAGTGCAGTTAAAAGAGCGTTGCCGATGGAACTACCATTCGGGGACAGTGTTCGAAGTGCTAGCACTAGCCGGTATAACGTGTCAACAATTTGACCGCCATTCTACGTCGCGCCGAGAACTTGAAGGAACATCTTAGAGGGACATTGAGAAGGCAACTTCTGTCGCCTTGCAAATTCCCAAAAGGTCCCCAGGAATGGCGTCTAGTCCTCGAATGGCTTGGAAACCTGCAGATTTTCCTCTGGTGTCAGTAAACACATGGAAAATCCCTTCCCCTGACCATTGCTGTCCGTTGGGCCACAAACACACACACACGTCCTCCCTCTAATCCGTGTGTGTCTGTTTGTGGCCCAATGGACAGCAATGGTCAGGGGAATGGCTATTTCCATGTGCTTACTGACACCTGAGGAAACTCTGTAGGTTTCCAGGACATTCGAGGACTGAACGCCATTCCTGAGGATCTTTTGGAAATCTTGACAAGGGATGTGGAGCAGCCACCAGGAAAAGGCAAAAATTTGCCTGGCCGGGTGCTAACGAAAGAGGAGAGTGTACCAATGGCGGGACCAGGGAAGCCAGTTGCATGGGGAAGCGAAGGACGCCGTATCTTTGAAGATGGACTTTACTCAACCAAACCAACTGGACCAGGTTGCACAGTTGGAGGTTCAGAAGGAAGAGGATGTACAGCCAACACCAGTGATGGGCAAGAATTCTCCTGGTTGGAAGCAGTTGGTAGGAGAGTTGTTGGGCACATGAGGTGACCGAAAAGGCGGCCTACGGGTCAAGTTGGGGGACGCCACATACCCAAAAATGGACGTTCATCCAGCAAACAGCTCGATCAAAGGAGAAGAGATTGTGCGACAACCACAAGGATAGGGAAATGATTCTCCTGCCTGCGCCTTGGAGGATGAGGCTTTGTGGACTGAACAAGCTGACCTTGGGGTAGACTTTTGAGGCGACTGGACGAACATCACATCTTAGAAGATGGGTGTTTGCCAACAGACAATGAGGGTCCACTGGAGCAGCGCGGAGACGTGAAGCAAGAGTTGCCACTTCGGTTGCAGCACCATCAACAGATGGTGGAAGCTATGGACATCGAGGCCCTCCTTTGAATTGGAGTTCAAATTATTATTCCTTGGTCATGTCAGAAAGTGAACACAATTTGTGTTTGAATTGGACCATGTCTATGAGAGTGAGTTTGCGGATGTGTTTAATTTGTCCATTATACAGATTTTTTTTTTAAATCTAGGCTTTGTTTACCCTGTGTTTGTGGATTCATGTTTTAATTCTGATATATTTTTATGCGTGCTCTTGTAATGTATAAAATATTCAGGCTCTTCCTTGTTAAGGGCGTTTGTTTTGTCCTATTCTAGGGAATAGGGATTGTTTTTATTCCTTGGTAATGTCACAAAGTGAACACAATTTGTGTTGGCCATGTCTCTGAATGTATGTGTCATTTATTTGTCCTTTATACAGGTGTTTTATTATTTTGGGGATTTGTTTGTTTAGTTTTATGCCCTTGTGTTCGAGTTCAGATTATAGTTTGTTTGAAACTTTTGTTCGAATGGGCCATGTTTGTATGTGGATGTGTTGAATTTGTGTATTACAGGCGTTTTTATTATTGTGGGGTTTTGTCTTGTTTCGTTCCCTGGAATTGGAGTTCAAATTATAGTTCGAACAGGGAACAGATAACAAAACTTATAAAGCTATCAGAGCTAAGTAGGACCTCTAGCCGAACTAAAGTACACGAAACTCTCGAAGAATTGAACGCTT
>JAHWFP010070075.1:6084-21993 GCA_023313725.1 Lithobius niger | reverse complement strand
TAATCAGCTTTGAAGTTCCTCATTAAAAGCAACTCATCCACAAAAGCACACTTAAAACAGCAATGTCTAACGAAAAATACATTTTGCAATATTTAACCCTATGTGAATAAATTGTAAAAATAACAAAAATAAATAAACGATCACACACTATCATCCACTGGTTGGTTAATAAGGTGTACTTTCATTAAAAAACAAAAATGAACTCGTTTGACGCTTAAGGGAAGGTTTAACAGGTCCGAAGTCAAAACAGCAAAGAAACACAAATAAACTTTCCTGTAGGGTTTCAGATACTGCAGTGTTGCTGTACTGTTTAGTCCACGTGAAACCTTATTGTTGTGTTCAAATGTTTTTACCATTTTTACTTTTGCACACGATAGACCAGCTAATGACTGGTGCATTCTACTTGCCTTAACGATATCTCTGGAAACTGTTTAATAAGTAATCGTCTTAGTGAGGTAGCACGGCTCCAGAAGCAGTTGAGGGTTCATGCTAGTCCTTGAAATCCGGAAGTGTCCTGGGAAAGTAATAATGAAATCCCTTGCCTGGAAAAGTGTTTGAAAATCTTGAAAAAACATGATGTATCATCAGTAGAGTGATGAACGGAAAGTAGACAACGTGACTGAAGAACACTGAAAAATTTAGCTAAGAAAGTAGTCGAGTGTGTAGCCTTACATCATTCTTCCTTTGTTTGGGTATGAAAAGTTTTGAAATTCTGGCTCTGGCTTTAATTTATTTACGTGTATAATGGTTGGATACAGCAGTATGGTTTCACGTGGACTAAACAGTACAGCAACACTGTCGTATCAGAAACCGTACAGGAAAGTTTATTTGTGTTCCTTTGCTGTTTTGACTTCGGATCAGTTAAACCTTACATTAAGCATCAAACGAGTTCCTTTTTGTTTTCTAAGTCGTGGTACTTTGGAACACCGTGCAGTTGAGATTGCTTGTTTTAATATTTTGTATCTTTACCAATTACGGTTTGCACAAACCAATGGAAACAAACCCTTTAAAGTGTGCCTAACTTGAGTTCGCTGCAGAACGAACACAGATACTCGATTGTACGTTTTTGGTAGCAGAGTGCCTTGTTGATATCCAAAATGGTTACAAAAACAATGGCGGCCGTCGATTAAAGCCGCTCCCTCCAGGAAGACGTAGACGCTCATAAAATACTTGCAGGATTCAAGATTCGCCGCGCACACAATAATCTTCAGTCTTCGTCTTGTTGCTGGCGTTTGCAAATTGCCATTGTTGAATAATAACAAAGTTTAAAACAATGTAAGACAATCAATCTGGTCGTTTAGAGCTCCCTAACCCCTGAACCACTTGACCAATAAGAAAAGGCCTTATGGAAAGGGCACACCTACAGAGCAATACCTGTAAAATGAGCTAAGAACCAGCTATTATAGGACACATAGTTTGATCTGTAGAGAGCATAGCAGAAGCATGTCTTGCCAAGAAGAGCAAGGAGCACGATTCCAGTTCAAGCCCGGATCTCCGATGTGTCAAATCGAAAATTAATAAAAGTTCGGACACATTTTCATCAAGTCCAATAAAGCTTGTATATACTAAATTTGAGTGGAAAATATTGAAAGACAGCTGAGAAATTAAGCATCGAAATTTCGGCTTTAACAAGGAGGTCGAGGTCAAACTTTACAGTACTTTACTAATAAGGAAAAAGGTTCTGCTTTTCGAATAATTCTAGTGATTTGCAAAACAATCGTGGTAAAACTGAACCCTAAATAAGACTAATAGATGTTATAATAACTATTATTCGAAGCAAGCAGTCTGCATTAAAGACTGGCCTTGTGAGGATACACAATACACTAGTCTGAGAAAGAAAGCAAAGACTACATGCCCCAACTGGGACTCGAATCCAGGACACCCTGTTTACTAGCCGGGCGCTCTAACCACTGCGCTACCGGGGCGGGTACTGGCTACAGGCTTCGGCCGAGCTATGTAGCTGTTCAATCTTTCTCAGTGGTGACCTAGAGATCACAAACATACATACAAGGAGGGAAAGCAACTTTGCTTCTTGGCCTCCACAGAATTCTTTGTAAAAAAAAAAAAAAAAGGATTGTTATTCTTTTTTTTTTTACGAATAAGTTCAGGTTGCCTTTAGTTAATGCCTAGTGGTTTACAACATTTAGGAACTTTTTCTCCACGTTTCTGGCATGCAGGTCATGAAGAACACGTTTCCTTACTTTCGCCCAAAAGATGACGAACTGCAGTTCGTTGTCTAGTCATCTCCCTACTTTTTTATATTTTGGGGTTTTGTCTTGCTTTGTTCCCTGGAATTGGAGTTCAAATTATAGTTCGAACAAGTAACAAATAACTAAACATATAAAGCTAACAGAGCTATAGGTGCCCAATAACCAAACTAAAGTGCGTGAAACTCTCGAAGAATTGAACACCTGTTGGAATAATAGCGCGTAAGTGAACAAAAAAAAATATTAAATAATATAGCAAGTAGTGTCTCCGGCACGTTGGTTCAATGCAGAGGCCGCCATGTTGCTACGAAACCAGCCCTCTCAACATTCGAAAAACAGACAACCTACAATGCGGCGCCAGTAGAACGGGTGGCGCCATCTCGAGGGGCAAAACACAAACACGAAGCTACCCTGTTGTTGCGTAGAAAGGGTTAGATGCATATAAACGGCAACAAAAACAATTTGTACGTTGCAAATTTCTTGGATGAACATACGAATATGATTAGTCTACCATCGTTTGAGAAATAATGGCACTAGTCTAAACTTTTACACCTTACAACTGAATTAGAAGGCCGTCAAGGATTCATATAATGGTCATCAAAGTAACAACCTTACAAATATCTAGACACACGCTAGTATGCCGCCGCCAAGTAGATGAGCTTTAATGGTGTCAGATGTAAAAAGGCATCTCACTTGGGTGGGTGACTGAGGTGTCCGGGTGGGAATCCGGGTGCTGCAGACATAGGACCTTAGGGTTTCGTCGGGCAGATGACTGGAAGCGGTTAACGCTCGCTACAAAACCCTTTGAACTGTTCCTATTAACTTGAAGAAGCGTATACCAGATTTCAGCGTACTGGTATAAATTCCCCATGCGGTATAAATCTTAGTAAAAAGCAGAAAGTTAAAAAGCACTTTAGTTATTAAAAATACAAACAGAGTAGCCATCAAGTTAGTGCTGGTGAAAATACGAAACCACTTTTTTTTTTTAGTAGCAATCTTAAATGATGTTTGGACAAGTTTTCGAACCCCAGAATAAAAATCATACCCAAGTTCCTATTTTAAAAATCCCATACACAGGATGGGTTGGGGACCTCATCTTGGGTGCAGGGAATACTCAGAATGATAGCGAAAAGCAGGATTTCCCGACGAAGATTTAAAAGGGAATACCCTCCACTATTTTCGTTTATGTCACACGGAGAGAGCTTTTGCAGCGGCATTTAAGATTATTTGAGTGGATGCAGCGAAAGCGCCACGTACGAGAAAAAAATGTAGGAAAGTGAATACGTTTGCAACATTTACATAGTAAATAAATACAGATGCAAAACTATTTTTCGTTGCCTTTGGACTTAGACGTCAGACTGCCTGAGCAGGGAATCGAAGCCTCGATATTTAAAACCAAAGGCCGAGGTCCTACCGCTGAGCCATACTGACAGGACCGCTGTCAGTATGGCCGTGGCCGTGGACATGGCCGTGTCCGTATGGCTCAGTGGAAGGACCTCCGCCTTTGGTTTTAAAGGTCGTGGACTCGGTTTCCCGCTCAGGCTGTCTAACATCTAAGTCCAAAAGGCAACGTAAATAGGTTTGCGTCTGTATTTAGTTAACTCTTGTTGAGCCCTTGGCTCTCCGTCTTTAATTTACATATGAAGTTTGAAATGATGTTGCAAAACTGAGTCACACAGGAAAGCCAACATGGAGGTAGGCACCTTTAACATGCGTGTAAATATACTGGCTCTACCTCTTAAAACCAGAAAGAAAAAAAATTTGTGCCTTATCAATGTGGACCAAAAAAAAAGAGTGATATCTCCCCCAATCAAACTTCTTAAGTATTCCTGCCAAGCTTTTTCTTAGTTTGAAGTCGTGGTACCTAACGCCAAGGTCTTTCGCCAGGTTTTCCCACCAACTACGGAACCGCAAACATAACCAAATACTTGAAAATTGCGCAGTAAGCAGTTCTGATTTTTTTTGTTCCACCTTTGAACTATTACTTGGTGGGATGACCTTGGCGGAAACACTTCGCGTTTGATATCACAGCTTCAAACGGCGAAAAAAATTTAACGTAATCCTTAGTCAACGTTTTTGGGAGCTGGGACACTTCACGAAATCCAGTGGGTTCTGACAAAACACGAGTGGCGCTGTTGACAGAACAATACGTTCTAAACGCTACGGTAATGTAGAATTTCGTCGTTGATTCAACGTACCACCAAATCCAATATTCAACCACCATTTTGTACGGTACAAGCAACCTTGGGAAGTCAGCCTGTTGGGAACGGCTACTGATATCTGGACGAAAGACGCAACACACCACCCCGAAGCAAGATGGCGAACCTGTCAAAATCCAGGACAGAATCCCTCCAGATGTTCCGTTTGTCAAATCCCAGTTGTTTTTCTTTATTCTCATCTGTCATCCATCTTTTTTTTTTTAAACTTTCCCGTTTTTTTTTTTTTTTTGGTCGTCGAAGCAGTAGCTTGGGTTTCCAACTTTTACAACCAGCGTTCGTCTTGTGGGGACGACAGAAAATTTTATTTCCCACTTTATTCCCCTCCCCTTCAACCACTACTACTTCTCCCTACACGCCTTCCCCTTCCTGTAAAAGCAGCAAGGTCTTTCGTAACGTAACAGGTGAATTTTAATTTAATAGCCTGGAGCCAGACGGCTTTCGTTAATTAGCACCCCGTAACGCCAACGTCGGGGAAATAACGAAGAGGCTGACATTCCGGAATTGTAATACTCAAACAGGGAATGTCTCAAAACATAACCAAGGGCGGATCTAGAACGAAGTCTTGTAGGGGGCCGCGCCGCAAGGTGATTTTTAGGGCCCGTCCACAAATTAGGTCACGCATTTGGCCTATTTTGAAACATACCCACCCACCCGTTAGTCACAAATTCCATAAAATTTAAAAACAACCCCCACCTAATAATTTACACACGCCGTAATTCTGCTTTCACCCCCCCCCCCCCCCAATAATATATTTCACAGTACTTTACATTTGCTTATGCTTAATTTTTTTCAAATGTCGTAGCGTCCACGGGTTTATTTCTTGGAGTTTTACTGTGACGTCATAAACGATGTGCACCTGACCTATAGTTTTCCCTAAATAATACTCCAAAAATTACGGAGTACGTGAACACCAAAATGTGACGTAGGACTGTGACGTCACATTTTGGAAGCACCCTCCCACCCCTGTGTCACATTTATCACAATAAATCATACCCCGCCCCTCTCCCCGAGTGTGACGTAATATATGCACGGCCCCTTTCCGCATTTTCATGACTTCTTTGTCCTAATTTAACTGCATATTTTCAACAATTTCGGTAGTTATTTCGATTTTATTTGCCTTGGAGGGCGCCGCAGCCCTTATTAGCCCTTATTAGCATCTCTCTGGGATCTGTCCTTGAACTAAACCGCCCGTGTCCTAAAGATAATTATATAATACTTGGTTTGAGATGCGGTTAGTTGGCTCCGAACAGGCTCCGAACGGGCCTGAATAGGCAGATATTGAGGATGCGGGCGGAAGACAGAGGTGGTGGGAAGGGTGTCCCGTTTCGCAGAATCCCGTTTCGCGGAAAATAAAGCCGTCCTAGATTTTTCTGCGAAACGGGAATTCAAGTTTCGCAGCATAACTAATTTTCTAAATGACGTGCCTTGCTCGCGCTTCCGTGCTCGCTGCAGCTAGACTACAAATAACATCAGAAACCGCACCTAAAACCGATCACAAAATCCTTCCAATCAGGAATGCATCTTTAACTTCTTCGTTGTTAAATTTTTTCAGAATATTCTGATTCAGATTAACAGGATTCACCCGTTTTGCCCAACAAATTGCAGTCCGTTTTATCACCGGGTAATCACCATGGGAAGTCTTAAGTCAACATTTTGGACCTTCGTTGGTTGAGTTGAAATGATGCTCCCGTACGCTAGTTGCCCGAAGCAGACTATTTTTTTTTCAACAAAAATTGAAAAGTGAACGATAGTGATATTTTTTTGCTAAATTGTGTCCAAAGTGACTAGGTGCCTCCATACGCTTGTTATTTCCTTTTCTCCTTCATTAAAGGATTTCAGGAAATAGTTTTGTCTATTAAAATTCGTGATTTTTTTTAAGGAATACTTTTGCGTTTAAATTTTGACCTTGCGAGTCGGGTACTCTATGGCCTGGCCGTCTGCGTCCCCACCCAACCTTCCCCGGGTTACAGACTTGAGTGCCATACGAGCTGAAGCTATTACCCTGCGTTGCGCAAAAGAAAATAATTCTGGAAGCAAGTGAATAGCTAGTTGCACGGAGCTGATCAGCAACAAATTTGACTATTACGTAGTGGCGTACTGGCCATACGGCAAAATGGGAGGTGTCCCAGTATGCTCCTGCTTGTACGGAACCACAAAATCACGATTTCCACATTGAGGCCAACGCCGCTTAACAAAGTTATCTACCGATATCCGCATCTCAGCTCTCTTGTAACCAGTGGCGTAACAAAGTGTCTTTGGGCCCATAGGCAAAATTTACGGTCGGGCCTCGAAATTGGCAGCTAAAAACGATACAATTGCGTATTTATTTCGCAGATGCAGGCTTTCAAAGCAGGCTTGAATTGTTTCAAAGTGGCCAGCAACAATCGATAGCATGCATAAACCTTTGTCGCGCGACGCCATAGCCGTAACAAAGGTACACGGATTTCAAACAAAAACGTCAGATGCAATTTTCTCAATTGTACATTTGATTATTTCAATTGAAAATGACCAATTTTTATCCGTGTACATTTTAACAAGTGAAAATTCAATCATATAACCCCTTTTTTTACGGCATGCCTGACGTTTTTGGTTGTAATAAAGTTGTAGAAAAAATCTGTTTTTTTTCCCCGAATATTTGCGAGTTATGTAAACGGTTCGTCGCATTCCCACTGCTGGGAAACCGGCGACTAACTCTGGAAGTAAAGGATGCTATATAATTATATCAGCAGCCAACGTGAACAGCCATTCCCCACCACCCTATCTTCCGTCTTTTTCTCTCTCCACGCAGATTGTATTACAACCACAATAGTGGGGTTGGTTTTCATGCAAATGGCGGCTTGAATGACGCTCCAAGGTCGGACCAACACTCAACCACACGCAAGTCTACCCCCCCTCTTTTACACCAGAAAGTGAAAGCATTTTTTTTTCCGCCGCGTGATTGAAAACAAATTACTCTTTTATCAAGAGACTGGCGCCTTGTCAGCACTTAAAAGCAATTTGGCGTTTATTTTTCCATCTACTTACTGTAATTTTTTTTTATTCCGACGCCCTTCCCCCCCCCCCCCCCCCCACCTTCCGGTTAAGTAAATTCACGAACGTCCCCCTGTTTTGCAAGCGTGTTTATTTTCGCTGTTGACGCGATAAAATCAACAGGGCATTAAAATATTCAACTTATATTATAAAAGAAATCGTATTTTTTTAGAACACTGAAAAGCTGAGAAAGTAATGATACGTTGAGGTTTAATATGTTTCTTTATTTTTGCACGTGAGCGTACCGATTCCACGTAAACAAAAGTGATTTAATTAATAGGCTACAAACCATTCAAAACCAGCTCTCAGAATCCTAATTTGTGACTTTCGTTACGGGGGGGGGGGGGGGGGCTGAATCCGTCTCTGCCTCATGTCATTTAGCACGAGTCCCTGAATCTGTGTCTGTAATCTGCATGCATCATGGGTGGAGGAGGGCTTGAAATTAATCCGTCACTACATCCATGTAAATTACTATGGGGACCCTGAAGCCGTGGTGTGCATTCATGTCAGTTACCTTGGGATCCTTGAATCCGTGTCTGCTTTCATGTCAGTTACCACCGCAGTCACACAAATATTTATAGCACCCCCCCCCCCCGATTTTCCAATGAAAACCGGGGGGTTAATAAGAAATAAAATAAATCGTTCGTGGCGCCTCCTTGTGGGGCCCACGCCTGCATGAGAGTGATACAAATCAGGAACCCGCCTTAAGGACCGACGAACAAAAGCTTTAAAATTTGTTCCTGCATGACTATGGCTCTCTTCGGTAGTTGTTCTCCATTTTCAGTCATAGGTGTCTTCTTCAATGTACCTAGGATGTCTTCATCTAGTTTCCGTTTCTTGACGTCACGTTGTAACTGCAATCTTTGCGTGGACTTTTTTTTTAGAACTCCCTCCAGCCTTAAGAAGAGGATTTGTGATTGGAACCTTCTGTGGTTGATTATCATGCCTTCACCGAATACCCAGAATACGTAAAATGGAGTCGGAAAAGTGATTATTTTATTTATTATTCGTGGCACATGGCAATGTTTTTTATTTTTACGAAAATCCATAAAATTCACATTTTTTCACACTTTTATTGGAGAGGCCAGAATTTCACATCTGTATATATAATTACACAAGGTCCACAACGCAGTCATCGGCAGCACAGCAGCAATCTGCATCTGCAGCAACTGCACACGATGCCATCTCCGCCATCTACCGACGGAACGGCAAGTTATAAGAGTAGCAGCCAAGGCCCGCTGAGATAGTAGTTGCGCCCGGAACGCAACGGGCAGCAGCGCGAACATACGATGCCATCTACCGACCAAACGGCAAATTAAATGGGTGGGGGGGAGCGCGACGGGGGGGAGGGGGAGGGGAGCGAGACGACGCGGAATGAGCGAGCGACTCCGCTAGTCTTTAATAACATTTTTCACATTGGTGACAGCTCTGCTATCGTTTCTTATTCATATCCCTATGTCACAAAGCCGTCAGTGACAAAAGCTGTGGGTTTCGTTTCCCGGCTCCAGGCTATTTAGTTAATTCAAAATTGCCAGAAATCTTATTTTACCAGAGCAGTGATCAATGGCGTCAGTCAGCTATCCGGAACGCACGTGAAGTGACGTTGAGCCAAGCGGCGAGAAACACGATTCCTACCCCAGGTCGACCTTGGCGTAGAGGAAGTCGTTTAGCTGTTGTGACGTTTTGCTGTCCTGACGTACGATTTCCTGTCATGTCGTTTTTGTTGTTACGTCGGGGCCACGTAATAGCAAAATTTTATTTAGCTATTGTAACAATTTGCTGCCATTGTTTTGCTCTTATGACGTTTTCCTGTTTTGACGCCCTACGTTTTTTTGCTCTTTTATCGTATTTTTGCTATTATGTCGTTTTGCTATACAATGACGCTACCCCCTCCTTTCCCACCATGTTTCCACGCTTCAGTTGTTGCGCGCGGAGTTGACGCATGCCTGGACTTATCACGCGCGGCAAAAGCGGCAACTTTTAATTGAGTTTTAGGGCGGGTTTACGCAACGTCTCGCTTTTGCATTCTCGCAGCTAGAATTTAATCGCTATAGAAAAGGTGTTGCTCCCATGGTAACAACTTTTACCTGTATGAGCTTGATCCGAAATCGTTGAATAAATACTTGCAGTATTATAATCCGTGACGTTCAGATAAAGAATTCCTCCTGACGAAACAATACTGCCAGTCACTTCCGAACTCGCGTTATTAACTGTTTTCGTTGTGAGGCGGCAGAGCTAAAACTGCCGCCATGTTGGAATTTCAGATGATTTGTAGCTTCCAGCTGCGAGAACACGCGTGAACGCGCCTTTTATCTACATACTGCGCGTTTTTAACGCAGTTACGACCAGTCGGTGCACAGTTGGCCTTGCATGAAGTCGACACCCAGAAAGAAAGACGGAACATGCGATAATATTATCATGGATTCATGGACATTGGGTCGAGCCTGGAATTATGGTAAACAATTGGTAATTCTTACGATTACTGGAAAATGGAATGCACTTCTAAAAACTGTCGTTACTGGAATACATTAGAATTTACAATTAGTTAAAAAAAAAAAAAACACTAACCAGTTAGATATAGTTTTGAACAGGCAAAACCACTGATAACGAGTCTATATTGGACTATTTTACAGGTATCGTATTATATTCTTGAAGCTGTCTAATATCTGAACCAGAATTTAGTAGCATACGTTTGGTTACTAAGCCTACGAACAGCAGTTGTTTGACGTAACAGTGGCGCAGTCAGGAAAATTTGGGGGGGGGGGGGGGGGGGGTGAGACCAAGTCCAACTAAGTGTTCCGAGGGAGCGTTGTTAGCTCCCCAAATGGATTATCAGAAGCCGACGCGTTTACTTCGTGTACCTGCCGTACCAGGCTTTACTTTTGAAGAACATTTTCCCCCATAGTCTCGTGGAATTTACTTAGCATTCGATATGACTAAATTCTGTTTAGGGGAGGAATGGGTTGGCCCCCTTGCCTCCCTCCACCTCCTCTTTCCTTCCCAGCGCCAACTTACGCAGTTATTGGCAAAACAGCCTCTCTCTCTTGTATAGCCTACGGAAAAAACTAACACAAATGCAAACCTATCGGCCCACTTGGTTTTCCACGCTGTTCATCCTGACAGAAGCAAACAGCCACGCTGTTTTAGAGCATCCGTAACAAATAAGAGGGTTTCTGACTAATTTTGATAAGGTATGCAAGCAAAAACGGTTGGGAGAACGCAAGCTGGAGAATTTGGCACTGTAATAGTTAACTGTAAAAAGTGGTTTTTTCTTAAATCTGGCCTATTCTGAGGAAAAAAGAAGAACTGCTTCCTTTAAAGTGTATATTTATTTATAATTATTTATTTTTATTTTTTTCTTGGGGGGGGGGGGATCGAAGGGAATTTGCATGCATCTCCAACTGGACGTAGGAAAAACGTACGCATTTATCAACGCACAGTACGTAGACAGACTACCAAGCGTGACACATTTTGACGTGGTTTCTATGATAAGTTGAAGAGAAGGTTTTTTTAAGGGAAGGGGGAGTGGTGGTGGTGGGGGGGGGGGGGTACGTCGCCTTATAATTTGTAAATCTACGGAAATCCCGTTTAAATGCTAGTGTGAGGTAATTGGGCCGAATTTTGTTTGGTAATAATGCGATTTTTCAAAATGCGAAACGACGACTATTTCGCAATTACGGTTTAAATTTATTGTAATAATGCAATAACGAGGACCGCAGTGAAAAAGGGAGTGGAGAACGTTGGGAATTCAAGGTCAGCCTTCATTTGCTTAATGACGCAGTTACCGAACAAAAAAAAAAAAGAGAGCGAAAGCTTGTTATTATTTTGATTATTTTTTTAACGTTTCCGTTACAAACCGATGTTTCAAGATAATGTCACGAAAGGAAAAGGTTTGGACTGGGTGAGGGGTGGGGTGGTAGGGAGTGTAGGAATTGTGGTCGTTGGAGGGCAGCATTCAATCGTACTGGAGTGTGTCAGTCTTAGTCGAAATCGCGATAGTAAATTTCCTTTAATAAGTTCTGAGAAACAAGTTTTGAAAAAACAAACAAAAATTTTAAAAAAAGAAAAGAAAACGGTTACAAACATATTGAAGTTGAGTTGGACACGTTGGTAGCTTTTAAAAATAAAAGTTGTTCTTGTTAAAATGAACAACAAGCACGTCAGTGACGCGCAGTGCGCAGCAGAGTAAAGGAGCTTCTCATACACAAGTCCTGGAGTCCAAGGCAAAAAGGTCTGGGGAAAAAAGTATGCGTAAAAAGAGACTCATAAAAAAGGTACGGGGGAAAAAGTCACAGGAAAAAAGGTCCAAGAAAAAACGGCTCCGGGAGGGGGTGGGGTGCGTCCAGGGAAAAACTGTCTGAAGGAAAAAAAATCTCCAAACAAGTACGTTTCCAGGTGAGACTCCGTTGCCTGTCTGCTGAAATTCGCGCCTGCCCAAAGCATCTGATCTAACCTAACATAACCTATAAAATAAAGGCCGGGGGGGGGGGGGGAGGAGGGGAGGGGGAGAGAAGGCCGAAAGAAAAAAATGCAGAAAAATGCGTTTCCTGGTTAAAACTCCTTTATCTTCCTGGTGAAATTCGTGCCAAGGCAGCTAACCTACAACCTATAAAAAATAACAACACGAAAACAAAATTCTCCACTTAAAGGTCCCCGGAACGTGCGGTAACAATGAATTGGGGACAACGGTGTTCCTCAGTGGTCAGTTTAGTTTATTGCAAGAGCTTACATGGCCCTAAGGGAGGGAGGGAGGGAGGGCGCGTGGCCTATAGGGCCCAGGCCCCAATAAAAAAAAAATTATTGAATTGAAGGTCCGGAGCCGTTCGCACAAAGCTGGCAACGATGAGTTACAGAGTCATCATTTCAAAACAATTACCTACGCATTTTTTAAACGAGACCAATGCACGGACGTAGTGGCTCAGTGTTAAGACGTAAGTCTTAGGAAATATTAAACAAGACATACACGAAAGAATAATTAAGAGAAGCGAAACTGCCGATAAGACCGGCACAAAGATGAAAAAGCGTACAGATCAAGGCGTAAAAGAAAATATTCTTAAAATAAGTGAAACAAGAAAATCCATGTAAAGTTTGGCTCATGGTGTTCGGCTTGGGCCTCTCTAATTCTTTGTAGATTATGCAGAGCAATATGGGACGAGGGATAATCGTCTAACTGGAAAATCGCATAATCGGAAGAACGTATACCGTATAACAGTATAACGGAAAGTCGTCTAACAGGAAATTCGTATAATGGAAAATCATCTAACTGGAAATTAGTATAACGGAAAATCGTCTAATTGGAAATTCGTATAATGGAAAATCGTCTAATGTCCCTGCCTCGCTCGCGCTACCACGCTCGTTGCGGCTATACATATAACATCAGAAACCGCAGTTAGACATTTGTCCATTTAGACGTTTATCCATTATACGATTATCCATTATACGATTTTCCGTTTAGATGATTTTCCATTATACAATATTCCGTTAGGACGATTTTCAAAATTTTTTATTTATGCAGATGTTACACAATTATCCCATTAGATGATTTTCCAGTTAGATGTTCGTCCGACGCCCCGAGCCAATATATTTAAATACAAAAAAAAAAAAAATAACATGTAATATACAACAGTGATCAGGTTCCAAAATTATTAGCGGTGGTGAGGAAACGGTGAGATCCAGAGAGTGACGTGAGGAGAAACTGGTAGAAAATGAATGGAAACTGATCGAATTAATCAATGCAAAAAAAAGCAAAAGTGTAAAGAGCAGGACGACGTAAAGAAAAGAATTCTTAAAATAAGTGAAACAAGAAAACCCATGGAAAGTGTGGTTCTCGGTGTTCGGCTCTGGCGTGGCTTCTATTTTCCATTCTCGTCAGCAGGAAATTGGTCTGATGGATGAGTGACTGAGGCAAGAGATCTCTTCATTGTTGACAGCATTGGTGTCTGGAGACGATTGGAGAGGGCGTTACGTATCCTTTCGTAATAAATTTGAACTTGAACTTGGACAGGACCACTGACCCGTATTTTAACGTGCTGGGGACATTTTAGTATATGTGGCGAATGACATAAACGAAAGAAAAATTAAAGACTAGGCACAAGTTATCGTTTGCTTATGTAATGAAACTTTACGAAAAACACTTTGCTGCACTCTGATCAATTGCTTGATCCCTCGAGCGAAGTGAGACGACGCCAAATGAGCGAACGACTTGGCTGGTGCTTTTTTAAAACTATGCTTGGTCTCTGGGCTTATGTGTCTGCACTTTTGCAGGTGTTGACTGCATTATTGGAGATACGGGCATGTCACACCACACACTCTTTGTGGAGTGTCTGTCATGTTGCCAGTGTGATTCCCTTAAGGAATCACACCTCTGACTACTTTTCCTTGCGGGTCACCAGGGCCTTGCTGTAGCTCCGTTGTTTGGGTGCACACACCCGCCAGGGTGTGCCACTGTTGTGAATAAAGGCAGTGTGGGCTATGGTGCCATGCTGCTAACGATGTCGTTCCAACCCCGGCTCTTTAATGAACCACACGCACCTTGCTTAGGTCTTGCAAGACCCAACATTCCACTTTGCATCTGTCGTACCAACAGAGCAGCGTCAAGTGACGTCATATTGGCTACAAGAGAGATACCTGCAAGGGGCACTAGATTGAAATGGTGGGTTAAACAACGGCACTTCTAGTCAAGCCAGCGCTTTCAGAGCGGGTTTCGTAGCCTTAAAAAACCGTTGTTTTCTCCAATCCCTTATGCCACGAGGTTGTAATCGGAAAATAAAGATTCCACTTGCTTAAAAATGTCAGCAACTGCCAACAAATCGACAAAAATCGCCCGTTGTAGGCCTAAGAAATCCACTCTAATAGCATTGGCTTCAGTAAGACGCTCTTCTTTTCCCCCACCAGTGCACCTTGCAGCTAACCCAGTTACTGGCTCCACCATAGAGTTATATACAATAATACTACGTCGTGCCACTGCCCTATAGTGTTGCAAAAGAGAATAGAAATACAATGAATGAAACAGAAAGGCAAAATGTCGGTGCCAAGCAACATATGAAAGGGGTTTAGCAAGAACACAGCCAAAACTCGCCGTTGTAGCACCACGAACTTGTATATTACCACACTACGCGTTACTATCCAGCTCCATGGCAGCACGTAAATGACAAAACTTCATTGCTAACTGCACCCTAACAGCCGCCTACCATCCCTGCAAAGTCACACTTTCGTAAACCTGCTTTAAAAAAATAATTAGTAACCACGATTGGAATGCGTAACCAGCGTTCGGTTAATTTTACGACTGGGAATCCGAAGATTGGGAGGGGGTGCAAAAAAAAGAAGAAAAAAATCATCCGCCGTTAATTTTTTTGTGTCCTTATCACGTTCCACACAACCTATACCTCATATGCAAATGCAGGAGAGGGACAAGAAATTTATTACTTGCAACCAATCCATACATTAGCGCATGCGTAATCTCCTACCGACAACCAATAGAAAATGAGCGAGGAAACCATCACGTGACGGAAACTGTGCCAAGATTGAAACGTTGTTACAGATTTATGTCGTGTTATAATAAGGGAATTTAAATTGCCTTCTTATGCCTCGGGCATTTTTAAACTTTTCATAACTATAAAAATTACTCGAGAATGGGTTTTTACCTTTTAATGCGTCGTGAGCCGCTTATTGCTCAAGAGATATTTTACCATCCTTTAAACCTTGAATTTTAGGTGTACTTCTTTCTTTCCTTATTGAAGGCCCGGGGCGAGGAGGGGGGGGGGGGGTTCGGGGGCGTGACTTTGGGGCGGTTGTTAAGCATAATGATATTGTTGTTGTTGTTGGGGATTTTTCTTTCTTTTCATTTTTGAACATCCGGTTAATAAAATTAATGTTCGTTGAGGAGAGAAAAAAATCTATCAGAATGAATGATACTTACAGTCGATAATTGGTTTATACATTTTTTTTTGTTACTCGAGCTGTAAACTTGTAACGTAGAAGTCAGCGTTAAAGACTGGCCTATATAGTGTGAATACAAGAACACCAATCAGAGACTGGCTCTTTACTTTGTGATTGCTTTCCTCATATTTTAAAGAAGTATTTCTTAGTAATGTGCTAAGTTTGCTGGTTAATCTAGACACATGCTAGTGTGTCGCCGTCAAGTCGATGATCGATCACGCAGAGGAGATTAACTATCACGGGTTATCAGTGCAAGTTTTGTGTTTAAGCACTAGCGCTTTAGTTTTACAGGCTCGCCTTTAAATCTTAAAGGCTCGCCTTTACCTTTATGGCTAGCCTTTGCCATGGGATAACAGTGAAATACTTCTTTAAAGGATAGCCTTTAGATTCTAAAGGCTCGCCTTTACTTTTAAAGGCGAAGCTTAATGATTTAAAGGCTAGCCTTTAAAACTAAAGGCTCGCCTTTACTTAAAGGCTAGCCTTTACCGTGGGATAACAGTGTAATACATTTTTAA